>VONZ01002045.1:0-73747 GCA_012976165.1 Labeo catla | reverse complement strand
TTCCAGGGGTTGCCAGGGCTAAACAGACAGCCAGGGAGCAGAAACGCATCATGTACCATGCAATGTCACGCAATCGTTTTATGCATGGGTGTAGAGATTTAGTTTATTTCACTACTGAAATTCTTAACTAAATACTTAACTGAATACCAAACTAAAATCATTTTTAATATTTTTATTTTTTTGTGGATTTCATATAGGCTGGTGTGACTAAACTGTAAAAAAAAAAAAAGAAAAAAAAACATTGCAGCCAGCTGGGATGATCCACCAGGCTGGAGGAGATGGTCGACTTCACAAGACACCACTCGATGCCACAAACTGAATGTAACTTGTGTGTACACAGAAGAAAACTGACTGCTTTTCATGTCAGAAACAATGGAAATTCTCACTTCATTTTAAATACTTCTATCAATCAGTTTACATGTAGTCTTATCTACATACAGAGATTGAGCTGCATTAGACAGACAAGATTCAAATTCAGCAACATTGAGCAAAATTCTTCCTTTAAGACATAAATCTCTTTGTAGCCAACCATTACATTTTTTCTTTGTTTTTGCGATGACAGGATTAAAATTTGCATCACATCTGTTTTTATTCTCAGTTCTATTTGTGCCAAGGTGTGTTACTGTGTTCTTAACACCTACACCACAGATTGAAGAAACACAGGGCAGTAATTCACATTTATCTATATTAAGATTTAGACCAGAAGCTTTGGAAAATGCTTGGAGAGACTTGAGAGGAATCTTTTAAAAACACTGTTGTGTCATCAGCTATAGTTGACGGATAATTCAATCTACATTTACAATTGTAATGCCTTTTAGATCACTCTTTTTAACATACACATTAAGAAACTGCACTGCAATTAAAAACAAATAAGGAGACACAGGGCATCCCTGCCTAACAACACACTTCAACAAAAAAACTTGAAGATGAACCACTTGAGCTATTTGCATTTTTATACAACATTTTAACCATTTTACAGAAGATAGCACCGAACGCCATTTCTTTAAGGGCTTGAAATAAAAAAAAAAACGTTTTGAAGTGTCAAAGGCTTTATCATAGTTGTCCACCCACCCACCCCAAAAAAAGATGAAACTATCTCCATTACTTATGTCAGAATAATCCAAAATGTCTAATATTCATCTTATAGTAATATCCCTTTTAATCATTTGGCTAATATTATAGCAATTATTTTACAATCATTGTTTAACAACGTTATTGGACGGTAATTATCTAATAAATTAGGATTTTTATATGGCTTGGGAATTAAAGTAATCAAACCTTGGCATAAAGTAGGTGTGAGAAAAGATTTATTTACGCTTTCCTTATAAACATTTAGCAAGAAGGGAGCTTTATTTTTACTAAACATATGATAGAATTCTGATGTCAGACCGTCTGTGCCAGGAGATTTGTTTAATTTTAACGATTTAATTGCTTCTTCAACTTCTTTTAAACTAATGGGAGCCTCACAAAAAGCTTGATCAGCATTACTCAATTTATTTATGTAAGATAATGATTTGTTGTTTGTTCAATTTAGATGTATATAAATCATTATAAAATTTGAAAATTATAAAATGATTTTCTGGTCTTCACAGAGAGTTTCATCAATCATAAGCTTTCCAATCAATTTTTATAATTTTTTTTATTATTTGTTGTTTTTCCAATCTAAAAACATAAGAAGAATTTTGCTCACCTTCTTCCTGTCAGACCCTTGTTCAGTGTTTTGTGTGTTTCCCTCGTGTATGCCCATATTTGGACTTTCTGTTTCCGTTTCCAATTATTATCGTCACTGTGTCATAGTTCACCTGTCTCCCCCTGATTGGTTCTTTTCTTGTATTTAAGGTTTGGTTTTGTTTGTATTGGTTGTTGGTGATTTATGATTGTCATTCTGTTCCGTTCCGTTGTGGTTCCCTGGTTCCCTACTGTTTTCCCTTTGTTGTTTTGTTGTACTCTGTGGATTATTTTAATAAACTGCATTCATTGGATCTCCGCTCTCCTCCCGCATCATTCCCCGCACACGACGACTGCAACCGTGACACTTCCATCCATCATTTCTGTGATCTAACAAATGCTCCCTTTTGTTTGTAATACTCATCTAATATATTTTGATAATGGGCAAATTCAACCTTTTCAGCATCAGATAACACAAATTTAGACAGAAGATCTGAAATTATATTATAATAATTTTATCTTTTTATTTTTTTTTCTAATTTACTGCTAAATGTTTGCAAAAAATGACCAATTTCATATTTTGGTAACTCCCGATTGATACCAAAATTATTTTCTTTATTTGCTTTTTTTTCCCAATAACTGCAAATGATAAAATCTATATTTTCCTTTACTTCTTTATAACTAAGTAATGAAACATTTCATTTCCAAAAGTAAGTAGATCAATGCAAATGATCAGTATTTGAAAAAGTAATAAATGAAGAGATGCATCTGTGATCAGAAAGTGTTGATGGAATAATGTCAGACCTAGTATTATTTCAATCTCTAGAGATGAGCCACAAATCAATTCCAGACTGTTTGGAAAGAGAATTATTACACCATGTAAAACATTTTTGAGAAGGATGAGTCTCTCTCCAACTGTCCACTAAAGAAATCGCTTCATGAGCGCCTTTAAATAAAGATCTAAATTATCAGCCGACTTTGGAGGACATCTGTCTAAAATCACATCCAAAGACACATTAAAGTCGCCTCCAAAAACTAAAAATGAATTTGGGTATTTGGTTAGTAAATTCAAAACGTGTTCTTCCACTTGATCAGTAAGTTTTTTGTGCTCTTTGGGTTGATTAAAACCATAAATATTAACAATAATACACATTACATTTGAAGTTTCTATTACAGGGCAAATATACGGGCCATTTGGGTCACGATGTGAGTGTACAATCTTCCCATTAATCTGATTCTTAAGGATGCAAACCCCAGCTGAATTACTTACATGAGCCATCCATAAGTCTAAACCCACTGAGATCTCCAAAAATTACTATCATCTTTGGTGGAATGACATTCTTGCAAAAAACAAAAGTCAGTTTTACATTTTTGAAGACAGACAGAAATATTGAGGTTTCTTAACCCTCTTGTATTAAAATAAATTAGAGACAGTGACATGAAAAGAGAAAGAAATCTTATATAAAAGTAGAAAGAAATATAAAAGTAGATAAAACACGTCTCCAAAGAAGCAAAAATACAGTCAGAACAATGAAATCAGAAACTCTGTACCAATACAAATGAAGTAGTGCAAATCAAAGTGCATCTCTACACCAGACAACAGACATTTTTTCAGAACATAAATAACCCATTTTTTATAATGCAAATTCAATTACTAAAATAATAGCATTATCAAACTGAACTTTCAATTTCCATAGGCAGCAATATTTCCAAAGAAACTGTCAAAAAAGGTTCAAATCAAGAGTCAAATTAAAAATAGGGTGGCATTACTCTGTATTCAGTTTACGTCAAAATACCAGCTTAATTCCACAAAACTAAAATTAGAAGCAGGAAGAAACGTGTATATATATATATATATATATAAAATAAAATATATTAATTCAATTTTAAATATCCCGAAAAAGCCACCGATCTCTATATTAAACAGACTCTTGTTAGCTTTCTGTCTCAGTACATATTGAAATAAGCTTCTCAAATAGCTTATCCGAATATAAAGTCTCAGGCTGGAGGGAATATTTTGATTCCTTCCAGTGTTCGAACTGGGCTGGGGGGGTCCCAGACCTCCCATAAGCATTAAGGTTTTTCAATAAAACTATAATTCTTCAAACATGAAACTAGTGAAAATGAAAATTAAATGAAAATATTCGATTTCTGTATTAAATTTAGACCTGCTCACATCACATCATATTTTATTTTTGTGTGTTTTCACAGCGTTGCTCATTACAACCAATCACACACGACTCTGTTAAGTTTAGACAGTCATTGCTGAAACCCTGCGTCTTGTTCAGACTGAACCTCGCAAATTTCCTCATCATAAGCAACAAAGTGCAGATGTACGTCCGATGTAAGTAAGAGATTCATTCATCATACAGTGTATGGACAGCTTCATTTATTATAAGAATGGTTATGAGTGCTTAAACACTAGCGAGACTGACTGTGCTCATTTAGAGTCTGTTCTTTCACTCGTGATTCAGTCTAATAAAATGCATTTACAATGTTCCCAAAATTCAAGGTATATTCATATCATTTCATATAGTTAATCAATATCACACGAAGAGTGCCATTTTTTTGCAAAAATCACTAATGTGATATTGATTTTATACAACAGTTCAATAAACTAGAAGTTAATACTAAGAGACTTACATTTTTTTACACCATATTGGCAAAATATGCAGCACTGTTTTACGTCTCTGAACAACACAATGTTTTTTCTTTCGTGAATAAATCAACCGTTTGAATGATTCGGTTCAATCGCAATGACTTACTTATTAATAGTGACTTACTGCCACCTACTGGCGGTTTTAATTTCAAATTTGAAATCCCTATCATTTTTGAAAAATAATTTTATTTGTCAGCATTCAATGGTTTAGGATTAAAACATCAAAACATTATTTATGCAGTTAATGCATTCATGTCCTGCATTAATCAGTGTGTAATACATCTGTCTGTGTTTCCTCTGCATTGAAAAGATGATTTTTGTTGATAATGATTTGATTTGTTTGGCAACAGTCTAAAACAGGGGTACCCAACCATGTTCCTGGAGATCGACCTTCCTGCAGAGTTCAGCTCCAACCTTGATGAAACACACCTGAACCAACTCATTAGGATCTGAAGGAGCACTTGAAATTATAAAACAGTCTAGTTACCCATCCTTACAGAATTGGATGCACCTCTGTTTGAAAATGGTTAAATTTTAACTAAATATTTTCTTTTTTAAATGTTTTTCTCTTTTAGACTGGGATGAATGCTGGACAAAGAGGAGAATTGGTCTTTCCCCCAAACTGGTGAACAGTGGTTTTAAAGGAAGAGGCTGTCCTGGATAATGTCAAAGATGTCACACACCTTTGCTGAGCTGATGGGGCTTCATGACTACATTAATTATCTTAAAGATATAATGAAAATTGTCAGTGATGCATGTTCTGTATGTGATCATGGACTATGAAACAAACCATAAGTGATATGACGATATAAAGAAACCTTATTTTTATTCAGTGTCAACAGAAGCATTCTGGACCATCTGAAGGCACGAGTGAACATTGTGGAAGATCAAGACAGAGAGAATTACAAAACTGTAATGGCAATGTAATAAAACTGTGCGTAACTTTATCCAGATCCAAAAAAAAAATTAACAACTGAGTTTAACTGAAAAAAGCTCAAAGTCAAGGATGACACAAATATCTTACCTAGGGTGAAATTAAAGGAAAACTAAAACCAACCTTATTAACCAAGCAACAACTTGATTTTGGACTAACAATAATGATTTCAGTTTTGTCATTATTGAGCTGGAGAAAGTTATTTGACAACCACTTTTTATGCTCATAAATCCAGTCCAGCAAAAACTGGATTAAGGCATTAGTTTTCAAAAGCAAATATCTGAGTGCCTTCAGCAAAGAAGTGAAAACAAATGTGTTTCCAAATAGTATTTCCTGGAGCAGTGGTTCTCAACTCCAGAATTAGCGACCCACTGCTCAGCACATTTCATGTGTCTTCCTTATTCAAACCCTTTACTGCTGATTCAATCTTCCAGACGAGAAAGAAAGATACTGTTGTCTAATGCATCAAAGGCAGATCGATTAAGACCAATTACAAATGAAACAAATACTGCAGTTTAGTTCTGAATATATTTACTTGTTTGCCTGCACTGCTTAGTTTGTCAGTGTGTGTATTGTTGAATATTAAAACAATAATAACATTAAAATGTTAATGTTTCCCACTTCATCAAATAACATGAAAACAAGTAAAGAAACAAGTGAGGACAGAAGATAAAAACAATCATTTTAATCAGACCATTTCAGCAGAACAAATAAAACTGGTTCTCAAGAAGAAAATTAAGATATGAAGAAGAATGACAGTTTTCACACATTTGCACATCCTCATCTGGTTAGTCGTTCCGTCATTTAAAAATACAGTACATTTAATATGCAGATGGATCTTGACACACAGTGTAACTCCATCAACATACAATGATTGAACTTTTTTTTCTTTTGCTCGATGATGCTGTTGAGTGTTTACATCAGGGATTTCCAACTACACACCTAAAGCCATTTTACTTTCTGTTTTTATTATTGTTTGTTATTGTCACATAAATTAGATTGTACACTGTATAGTAGTTTACAGTGATATTTCTTGATCAATTTAATTTTTAATAATTAATTAAATAATAAACAATGATATTAAAATTGCAATTAGATATGTTTCCCCAATTTGTTCTGCAGTTTCATGGCAGACAAAAAAATATTTATGTCCAGTAAATGTAGGCCCCCTGTATAATGTTTTGGATTGCTCCATTAATGTTTGTTTCAGTTCCTGCTGTTGATGTTTAAGGGTGAGCTCATTCTAACTACACACCGTTGAGTTGTTTAATCCACTGCAGTGCATTATATTTTATACACTGTCCTGCAGAGTTTAGCTCCAGCCAATTATTGGCAAAAACAGGGTGATTTCAGTGAGATCAACATTCATAATCAGCAGTGATTAAGGAGTGTTGTGTTGTTGGACTCTTGGAACTGAACTGAGAAACACTTGTGGTGTTTTAACTCTGGGCTTTAATTTTCCAGTTGGAGAAGTTGAAGATGACTCAAGCACATGTTCTCATCCTAGATCTGTGTTTAAAGTGTGGTCAAAGCCTTCTTCGTGTGTCTTTGTGGAGGGACGAGGTGCTGAATGAGCTCTATGCAGAAGATGAGGTGTTCAAACATCAGACAAACATCCTCACCAAACTACACAAGTGTGAAGATACACAATGCACTTCTGTTCTCCCTTCTATACACGCACCTGCATGGACACACACAGCTCAAATTCACAGACAGTATAACTGTAGTAGGACTGATTACTGATCAGATGACCTACAGGGAGGAGCTGAACACCCTGACACATCGATGACAGAACAACCTCTCCCTCAATGCCAAAAAGACCAAAGTGCTACTGGTGGACTTCATGAGATGGGACAGAGTGCACAACCCCATCATCATCAACAGCACACCAGTGTCAGACACTTAAGGAACTTTTGTGTCCACACAAGGACCTCACATAGTCAGCCTGTCTACAACTGTGCTACAGAAATCAGAAGTACAAAATCACTCATAACTCTAAACCGCTCGTCACAGACTCAACTGTCTTATATCATGAGCATCCTTGGCTCAATATCTGATATTTTGGATTTAAAAGTCTTAGGTTCTCACCCAATCAGAGCCAAAACAGTGTAGAAGTCAACATTTCCATGTTCCACATTCACAACAGCAGGTCAAAACATTTTATGGGTGTGGCCACTTTTACTAAAATAGAAATATTAGTTAATTTCACTAAACTCAGTACACCTATATACAGTTTGTGGCGCTGTAAGTAGAAAAAAAGCTATAAAGTCAGTCTGATTGACTTCAAATTTGGCAGGCAGTGTCTTTGTCCAAATTGTCTTATGAGGACATTTTCTTATCACAGCTGCCATCAGCCAATGAAGTTTGAGAACCTGTTAGACCAGTGGTTCCCAGTGGTTATTTAATAAAATAACAAACAATTATTACAAAGCAGTTTCAGTTTCGACCAAGAATTTTCATTTTGGTACATGCCTAGATTTTTATGTAAAAAACATTTTCAGGGTGATACAAGACCCCACTGTGAAATTATCTTGCTTATTATACAGCTATTTGCCACATATGTAAATAATTTAACACAAAATATGAATTTCATGATATTTTATTACCTCAAGACGACTCGCAGTACCCGCTGCAGCTGTCTGTGATCATTTGCAATTGTTTTTGTCGTAAAATAACAGACCACTAGATGGTGCAGTTGATATCAGAAATGAGAATTGCCGTTAGCCGAGTAAAATTATGAATGAATGACGCATAGAAGTTCTGATCTAAGCAAAAGACAACAAGTGTAAACGTAAAGTAGATGATGAATCTACTTCAAAGATCGCAACTACAACAAAATTAGGAAAATTTAAAAGAAAATTGTTTAAAAAAACAATGAATGCTGTTACATAGTAAAATTAAAAAAATAGTACATAGTAAAGCTGCATACTTATGTTTCTACTCTAAAAGTGACTAGTTCCTTGTTTAGTTTTTTTCATTAAATTGTCACACACTGAATTACAATAATTGTAATAATTATTGCGTTTCAAATAATTCCTTCTGAAATTGTGTTTGTGTAAATGAAGGGGGTGGGGGGGCTTACATTTTTTTATTTTGCAAAAGCGGCCGGCAGAAAAAGTTTGGGAACCACTGTGTTAGACAATGTTAACAGAGGCTGATCAGAACAAAACGTGCTGGGCCTGTCTGATTCATGACCCTAGACGTCTGTGAGAAATTTGAACGAAATCAGCCACCAGGGTTAAAATAGTACTGTCAGGATTTACTAAGAAGTGCAGTGATGAATTAGAGGAAGCGTCCGGTTTTGTGTGAGAGCAAAGGAAATCCGCGGTCGAGCAGAGAGATTCGCGCACGCGCATTGTATTAATCTACTTTCGCGCTACAATAACGCGCTCTCCACATTTGACATTAAAGTAACGCCATATACAATTTGCCAACGTGTTTAATTCATATCAGATACACATAGTGTAAGTAACGATATAATTCACTCCATTCCTTTCCCAGTTCACCAGACACTTACTTTCATGTATTTCCAGTGTTGCCAACTATTTTCAATGGAAAGTAGCTAAAGTCTGCTCGAAAAGTCGCCAAATGTCGCTAGATGACGTCATACGTATATTTGCATATTGATGACGTAATTACGTCGTATTTGCATCCTGCGTGTTTTTCCTAATCCTTCCTCACGTGTCCAATATAAAACGGTTATCAATTACATATTTTCTGTCAGACAACACAACGGAACTTATTAACCAGCAGTTACATCTTCTGCAATGAAATAATTCTGGAATCCGGATTTATAACTGCGTTGGTCAAAATCACTAAGTTAAAGACAGCATCATTTATAAAGGTTTTAAAACGGCAAAATACACTCACTTATACGTATTCGTAAATCAGAATATCAGATAGTTGAAGTCATGGTAAACAAGTGTGTGAATATTTTGAATTAAAAAGGAAAAACTAAATGAAAGCGATACGTCTGTCATACAGCGCTGTAGTGGCTGCGGTGTGTCACGTGACTATCATGACGCGTCGCCATGGAAACAACAAAGGGAACGTTCTAAAATAACGGTCGCCTAACAATAACTCATTGTGGGTCAGAGAGAATAGTTTACACTCAGCAGTGAAAGGGTGAAGTGAACCAACAATGAGAAACACCACTAAACACAAATGATAACAATAAAACAGGGAAAGAAAAGAAAATGAAAGGATTGTTTTGAAAATAAGACAGCATAGAGTTGAGCTAATAAAACAAACACATGAAACATGGTAAACATTACAATGTTTGCCCACCCCTATTCTGTCCCCAAATGACTGAATAAAACGGCCCCTAATCAAGTCACCGAGCATAATAGACATAAACTAGTCCTGACTCAACTGAGAGACCACAATAACAGCTTAGACACTAGAGACGACATCCAAACCTTGGGTTCAATAATAAACTCAAATGTGAGTCTCCATAAGAAGAAGAAGAAGAAGAAAACAGAGCTGTAGTTAAAGCTGATCAAACGTAGAGCACAGGGTCGACTGAGGAGTCGCTTTCTTCTTCCAGACGTTATTGTTTTCATAACTAACTTGAGGCCGGACGGGTCGACTAGGGATCGACCGAATCAATGTCGGACATCAGCTGTAGAGGAGCCGCTCTGTTTCCTCCACAACAACATTTTACAGCCAGACGTGTGTTTCTGAAGAAAGCAGAAAGATTATTCTTACAGTTTTTGGGTTTTCCTAAAAAAGATGCAAAAAAAAAAAGATTACTAGTACCTGCAGAAAAGTTAGTGTTTTTTTGTGTTTTTGCCTGCATATTTCTCTATTTAAGACATTAATGATGATTCTTCCCAAAGTTATAAATTCTGATCAGTCAGGCTTCATGAAATCCAGCTGTGCTTTGGATAATGTCTGACGTGCTCTTTTCCGAAAGTGTTTAGAGGCTGTGAATACTCCAGGACGAGGATGAAGTGATCTTCCTCCTCAAACCAGTCCAGCATGTGCACCATGTAGAGGCTCAACGGAGCTCGATTCAGCAGCAGCTTTAGAGACACTTCTGGAGAAAAGAGATCAACAAATGATTCGCTGACTTTCAAAATCACATTTCACTTGTAATGAAGATTTTTCTTTTTTTTTGTTTGAGAGTTTTTTTTTTAAGAGTTTGTACAAACGTTAAACTGAAATTAAAATGTACACGCGCATTTAAAAGCAATTTTAATACTCTGCGTTTAGAGAGCGCACCAAACAAACATGAGATCACAAATAATAAAAATCATTTAGTTCATTTACAGAACAGACAATACTATTAAAACTGAACGCGGCTGTTCAATGCAGTGAACTGAACGACAGTCACATCAGATCAGATTCATTTATCACGTGAAGAGAGTGAGTGGAGCTGACTGACAAGAAGAAAGAGCTGAGAAAGACAAAACCATGCTGAAAGAGTTTCAAAACTAAATTAAAGCTGCAAGCAGCGATGAATGGGCCCTCGCACCCGGGCTCACCGCCGACCGGTGGCTTTAGGGAAACAGTGAACGGTGGGCACTATGCTTTTAAGATACTAAATTTAGGAGGAATATATCAAAGTCATTTAGATGTGCCAAACTTCCTGCTGCCAGCTGGTGGCGCTATGCCTATAACTGAATATTGGCATGTAGACGTCTTCAGGTCAGCGCTTTTATCAAATATATGAAGTTTGGTGCAGATTGAACATGGTATGCTTGAGTTAGTGTAAGACAAGTCATTTCCTCTTGCCAGCTGGTGGCGCTATAATTGTAATGGAATATTGGCCTTTAGATGTGTTCAGGCCAGGACTCTTATCGAACATATGAAGTTTGGGGCAGATCGGACATTGTATGGCTGAGTTACAACAACTTCCTGTTTCATGGCATTAATAGCATGCATTAGCACTTAGAAAGTGTTTCTAGCATATTTAGCACAATATGGCATATTTTGCTGTGCTTTTAATAGACCATCACAGTGTTAAACATGTCACTTCCGGTTGCCAGCAGGTGGCGCTATGACTTTAACTGAATATGAGCATGTAGATATCTTCAGGCCAGGACTCTTATCAAACATGTGAAGTTTGGGGCAGATTGGACATTGTTTGCAGGAATTGCAACAACTTCCTGTTTCGTGGCTTTAACAAGATCCTTTAGCACTTAGTAAGTGTTGCTAGCATGTTTGAGTGTGTTTTTAGCAAGTTTAGCACTCAATGGCTTTTTAGTGTGTTGCTAATAGTGTATCACAGTGTTAAATGTCACTTCCTGTTGACAGTAGGTGGCGCTATGACTATAAGTGAATATTGTAACATAAATGTGTTCAGACCAGGACTCTTATCAAACATGTTAAGTTTGGGGCAGATTGGACATTGTATGCCTGAGTTACAGTAACTTCCTGTTTCATTGTATTAATAACATGCTTTAACACTTAGCTAAGTGTTGCTAATATGTTATAGCATGTTTCTAGCATGTTGCTACCCTATTTAACACTTGTTGATATTTTTAAAATGTTGCTAGGCATCCACAACAGTATTAAACATGTGACTTCCTGTTGCCAGCAGGTGGCGCTATGACTATAACTGAATACGGGCATGGGCATGTGTTCAGGCCAGGACTCTTCTCAAACATGTTAAGTTTGGGGCAGATTGGACATTGTATGCCTGAGTTACAGTAACTTCCTGTTTCATTGTATTATTAGCATGCTTTAGCATATTAGCTAAGTGTTGCTAACATGCTTTACTATGTTTGTAGCATGTTGAATATTAATTTTGAGTCAGATTGGACATTGTATGCATGAGTTACAGCAGTTTTCTTTTTCTTTGTATTAATAGCATGCTTTAGCTTTTAGCTAAGTGTTGCTAGCATGTTGTAGCATGATTGTAGCATGTTGTTAGCCTATTTAAAACTTGCTAATGCTTTTTAATATGTTGCTAGGAGTCCGTAACAGTGTTAAACATGTCACTTCCTGTTGTCAGCAGGTGGCGCTATGACTATAACTGAATATGGGCACTGACATGTGTTCAGGACCGGACTCTTATCACATCTGTGAAGTTTGAGGCAGATCGGACATTGTTTGCTTAAGTTACAGCCACTTCCTTTTTCATGGCGACACGTCGAACTTTGTCAGGCCGCCACGGACACGCCCCTCAACGAAAACTCAAAAGCTTCGCAATTTAACATCGCAAGGGCCTTATGATAACACTCAGCAAATTTGAAGATGATCGGATAAAAACTGTAGGAGGAGTTCGTTAAAGTACGAGGCCTGAAAATGGCAAAAACTGCACAAAAATCGTACAGGAAATTCAATATAACGGACTTCCTGTTGGGTTTAGGATGTTGTACCAGGAGACTTTTTTGTAGGTATTGGTGTGCTACACCTGTGTACCGGGTTTCGTACATGTACGTGAAACGCAGCTCGAGGCGCACTCCGTTGAAATTTTATAGGTGGCGCTATCGAGCCATTTTGCCACACCCACTTCTGAAACCAATATCAGATGTAAATTTTCGCCAGGACTGACGCGTGTGCAAAGTTTCGTGAGTTTTCGAGCATGTTTAGGCCCTCAAAAAGACTTTTTACTTTGGAGAAGAAGAAGAAGAATAATAATTAAAGCTGCAAGCAGCGATGAACGGGCCCTTGCACCCAGGCTCACCGCCGACCGGTGGCTTTAGGGAAACAGCGAACGGTGGGCACTATGCTTTTAACATAGTAAATTTAGGAGGAATATAATCAAAGTCATTTAGATGTGCCAAACGTCCTGCTGCCAGCTGGTGGCGCTATGCCTATAACTGAATATTGGCATGTAGACGTCTTCAGGTCAGCGCTTTTATCAAACATATGAAGTTTGGTGCAGATTGAACATGGTATGTTTGAGTTAGTGTAAGACAAGTCATTTCCTGTTGCCAGCTGGGGGCGCTATAATTGTAATGGAATATTGGCCTTTAAATGTGTTCAGGCCAGGACTCTTATCAAACATATGAAGTTTGGGGAAGATCGGACATTGTATAGCTGAGTTACAACAACTTCCTGTTTCATGGCATTAATAGCATGCATTAGCATGTAGAAAGTGTTTCTAGCATGTTTAGCACAATATGGCATATTTTGCTGTGCTTTTAATACACCATCACACTGTTAAACATGTCACTTCCGGTTGCCAGCAGGTGGCGCTATGACTTTAACTGAATATGAGCATGTAGATATCTTCAGGCCAGGACTCTCATCAAACATGTGAAGTTTGGGGCAGATTGGACATTGTTTGCAGGAATTGCAACAACTTCCTGTTTCGTGGCTTTAACAAGATGCTTTAGCACTTAGTAAGTGTTGCTAGCATGTTTGAGTATGTTTTTAGCCAGTTTAGCACTCAGTGGCTTATTTTAGTGTGTTGCTAATAGTGTATCACAGTGTTAAACGTCACTTCCTGTTGACAGTAGGTGGCGCTATGACTATAACTGAATATTGTTACGTAAATGTGTTCAGACCAGGACTCTTACCTGTTAAGATTGGCGCAGATTGGACATTGCATGCCTGAGTTACGGTAGCTTCCTGTTTCATTGCTAACATGCTTTAGCACTTAGCTAAGTGTTGCTAACATGTTATAGCATGTTTCTAGCATGTTGCTACCCTATTTAACACTTGTTGATATTTCTAAAATGTTGCGTTCATTACAGAGTGCAACATCTCACTTCCTGTTGCCAGCAGGTGGTGCTATGACTATAACTGAATATGGGCATGGGCATGTGTTCAGGCCAGGACTCTTATCAAACATGTTAAGTTTGGGGCAGATTGGATATTGTATGCCTGAGTTACAGTAACTTCCTGTTTCACTGTATTATTAGCATGCTTTACCATATTAGCTAAGTATCACTAGCATGCTTTACTATGTTTGTAACATGTTGAATTTTAAGTTTGGGGCAGATTGGACATTGTATGCAGGAGTTACTGCAATTTGATTTTGTATTAATATCATGCTTTAGCTCTTAGCTAAGTGTTGCTAGCATGTTTTAACATGATTCTAGCATGATGCTAGCCTATTTAAAACTTGCTAATGCTTTTTAATATGTTGCTAGGAGTCCGTAACACCGTTAAACATGTCACTTCCTGTTGTCAGGAGGTGGCGCTATAATTATAACTGAATACGGGCATGTATATATCTTCAGACCAGGACTCTCATCAAACATGTGAAGTTTGGGGCAGATTGGACATTGTTTACATGAATTACAAAAACTTCCTGTTTTATGTCTTTAGCAACATGCTTTAGCACTTGGTAAGTGTTGCTAGCATATTTGAGTATGTTTTTAACTAGTTTAGCACTCAATGGCTTTTTAGTGTGTTGGTAATAGTGTATCACAGTGTTAAACATGTCACTTCCTGTTAACAGTAGGTGGCGCTATGACTATAACTGAATATTGGCACGTAAAAGTGTTCAGACCAGGACTCTTATCAAACATGTTAAGTTTGGGGCAGATTCGATATTGTATGCCTGAGTTACAGTAACTTCCTGTTTCATTGCATTAATAACATGCTTTAGCACGTAGCTAAGTGTTGCTAACATGTTATAGCATGTTTCTAGCATGTTGCTACCCTATTTAACATTTGCTGATATTTTTAAAATGTTGCTAGGCATCCACAACAGTATTAAACATGTGACTTCCTGTTGCCAGCAGGTAGCGCTATGACTATAACTGAATATGGGCATGGGCATGTGTTCAGATCAGGGCTCTTATCAAACATGTTAAGTTTGGGGCAGATTGGACATTGTATGCCTGAGTTAAAGTAACTTCCTGTTTCATTGTATTATTAGCATGCTTTAGCATATTAGCTACGTGTTGCTAGCATGCTTTACTATGTTCGTAGCATGTTGAATATTAAATTTGGGTCAGATTGGACATTATGTGCATGAGTTACAGCAATTTTCTTTTTCTTTGTATTAATAGCATGCATTAGCTCTTAGCTAAGTGTTGCTAGCATGTTGTAGCATGATTGTAGCATGTTGTTAGCCTATTTAAAACTTGCTAATGCTTTTTAATATGTTGCTAGGAGTCCGTAACAGTGTTAAACATGTCACTTCCTGTTGTCAGCAGGTGGCGCTATGAATATAACTGAATGTGGGCACTGAAATGTGTTCAGGACATGAATCTTATCACACCTGTGAAGTTTGAGGCAGATCGGACATTGTTTGCCTGAGTTACAGCCACTTCCTTTTTCATGGCGACACGTCGAACTTTGTCAGGCCGCCACGGACACGCCCCTCGGCGAAAACTCAAAAGCTTCGCAATTTAACATCGCAAGGGCCTTATGATAACACTCAGCAAATTTGAAGATGATCGGATAAAAACTGTAGGAGGAGTTCGTTAAAGTACGAGGCCTGAAAAAGGCAAAAACTGCACAAAAATCGTACAGGAAATTCAATATAACGGACTTCCTGTTGGGTTTAGGATGTTGTACCAGGAGACTTTTTTGTAGGTATTGGTGTGCTACACCTGTGTACCGAGTTTCGTACATGTACGTGAAACGCAGCTTGAGGCGCACTCCGTTGAAATTTTATAGGTGGCGCTATCGAGCCATTTTGCCACACCCACTTCTGAAACCAATATCAGATGTAAATTTTCGCCAGGACTGATGCGTGTGCAAAGTTTCATGAGTTTTCGAGCATGTTTAGGCCCTCAAAAATACTTTTTACTTTGGAGAAGAAGAAGAAGAAGAAGAAGAATAAACGGAGCAATTCCAATAGGGTCCTCGCACTGCAGTGCTCGGGCCCTAATGAAAAAGCGCCTGTTATAAACTATTTGGGATTTTGAAAAGTCTGTTAACTTTTGCCGTTTATCTCAGTTGATAGTGGAAGTTTCATATTTATTAGTTTCCACAGTGTTTGCTGAATTTATTTATTTAAACTGTGTCATTTATTTATTTTGTTTCTTATTTATTTGGTTACACAGTGTTTACTGATTTTCAGTTTTGTATACCTATTTAAACTTTGTTATTATTTTATATTAGGCATATAACATGGTGTATTTTTATTCGTTTTGTTAATAAAAGTTCATTAGTGAAGAAAAGAGGGAAAAGCAAATAATTGTTAGATGCTAAATTGTGCTGATTTGAAAGTGAAAGTAAAACTCGAACTATACCTACAGAACATATTGCTGTATTGTTTTCCTTTCAATTTTTTTTCATGTTAAAATTTCTTTAGTTGCTCTTTAAAAGTTCTTTAAAAAGTCTTAAATTTACCCCCACAAATCCTGCAGAAACCCTGAGTCACTTACCAACCTGTGTGGAAGAGCGAACATTGCATCTGGTTTATCAGAAGGACAGTGAGACTGTTTAACTGCCCTGATGCTGTGAGTGTTCAATATTTCTTCACATTCGTCAAGATCCTTCTGCAGTTCACTTAAAAACACAAAACACATGAATCATATCTGCTCATGACTCCATTGAAGAGCCGTCTCTCTTTCAAGTCATGTAGAGCAGTGGTTCCCAACCACGTTCCTGGAGGTCCTGGAGGTCTCCTTAATCAAACACACCTGATTCAGATCATCAGCTCATTAGTAGAGACTCCAAGACAGAGGCTGCATTTGAAACCGCATACTCAATGAGTAGGTACTTAATTTCAGTAAGTACTTACTTAACGAGCGCTAAAAGAGTACGTACTTTACAGCCAAATCTTGTTGAGTATGAATGTAATTCAGACGTCATCCGCCATGTTTACGTGATCATGTGATCTACGAGCTCATAACAAGCGCAATAATTTAAAAGATACGAGCGGCAGGTTTGATCTGTCCGTAAATATTTTGATGTTGATAATTTGCTAATTTTGTGGTCTTGTTAAAGAAACAATTTAACATTTTATTGTGATTGTAGTATAACCATTTTTTATTATTATTTTAAATTTTATAAGAAAACTTATAAGATGAAATCGTTCTCTTTAATAGTTAATTTCTTCATTTTATGTATAAAATTGGCTGAAGTGGTTTAAATCTCCATTGTTTTTTTTTCTTTTTTTCTTGTTGAATTTAACTGTCGTTTCATCCACCAGGCTTCTAAAAAAAGCACCGTGGTGAATTATTTAGATATTTAACCTTGTTATTATGTTGTTGTTGTGTTTTTCTGTGTATATAATCTCATACCATGATGAATGCATGATATTTGTTTTCTGTTTTTTTGTCATTACAGTTGTCCATTGTTGGGTACAACCATATTTCCAGATCTTATATGTAATTATAAGCAATAATAATAATAATAATAATAATGAAAAGAGTGACAGGTGCACTAACACCTCATAGCATCAGTAACTCAACAACCCGACCTACCAAGTACAGTTAAAACACACCTCCACGTTTGCATTGTCTGCACACAGGAGACATCAGGCAGCTGCTGGAACATCTCGCATTTGGAGACTGTTGATTTTACATTTGAAAAATTAAGTATTACTACTTAAAAATGAAGATAACACCATACTGAACTGCATTGCTAGCCCACCCCAACATTTACACAATAATAAAGATACATGCTAACTAATAATTAATTATATAACTTTTTTTGACACAGCTATGCATGAATATACACTCGACAAATGCAGCTGATTTGAATCCATCAATTTTCAGTCAAGCAATGAATTAATGCATTAGTTAACAAAATATGTATATTTTATTTATTGACAACAATAGAAAACATTAATAAATTAGTAAAAGAAGGAATAAAAGCATCATAATAAATACATAAATATACAAGTCAACAACAGATGAAACAGCTTTATTCAAACTTATTGATCTAACAATCATGTATTTACAGACGGTGAACTCCACATCCTATTGCCATCTCAATGCAGCTGTGCCAATTCTGCTGCTGCGCTTCACAATCTCACTCTTCTCAATGGGGATGTTGTTGAGTCAGAGGATGAGAAAGACCATGAAGACGCACCACTGAACCCCACAACCTTGAGACAAGAGCAGGAGAACATGTGCGGGACAATCTGGCCATCACCGCGTCTGCTCGACCACCTGTGAAACATTTAAACAGAGTCAAACATTTTACAATTCATGTTGTCAGCACTCCATTTCTTGACAAATTTCATCTCATGTTTACACTCACATGCTAATTTTTGTTGTAGCTCTATTACTTTTGTAGTGGGCTAAACCGCTGAACTGGTAAGCAGAAGGTTGCTGGTTCACAACTACCTGAGCAAGGCTCTTTTCTCTTGGGGGTCCCTGTAATAAGAGCACTGTCAGTCACTTTGGATAAAAGTTTCATGACTTTATTTGTTGATGCTTTTGGAACGTCTGAAAGTCGGCCTCCATTGACTGATACTGTATGAACAGAATCACATCCTCAATGTCTTTTAGTGTTTTTCTAGATGCTCTCGCTGACTCTGAGCTCACTGAGGATGAAGAGGCCACAGCAACATCTGCTCCAGATGAGGCAGTAATGACAGGTGGAGTGATGGAGGGTCTCATCCATGACACCAGACCATTTCCAGGACACTGCTGTGGATTTCTCCTTTCTCACTGCTCACACCAGTCTGCAGACATTTCAGATCATACAAAGAAGCACAAATATAATACAAAAGCGTTCATTTTAACTTTTTTTTTTAACAATAATTTTATTTTTTTTATTTCTGTATTAAAGTAACACAATGATCTTACTTTATATTTTTGTTTCAGGTCTTCCTTTCTTCCCACAAATGCTGCCGTCACCTGCTCCACCACAAAAGATCTGCAGAAAATCCTCTTTGTTGATGTGCGTGTGTTTACTGGAGCTCTACTGTTTGCTCTACACAATTAAACGTGTTTTTACAGCAAAATTACAATATACTGTAACGTTACTGTCCAGTCTTTGCACCTAAATATACAGTTTAGTAAGTCAGCAAATACGATTTTAACACAAGGAACCGTGTTCTGGTTTGTAATACTCACATTTGTAAACACCTCGTCGCGGTTCTCAATCACGTTCGATGATGACGTGTTGCTCTCCCGTGGACTCCTGGGATTGAAAAGTGTCCATCGATGAACACTCCAGAATCTGGGCTGAAGCAGCAGGACATCCGGGGATTTCTCGCCTACTCTTTTAGGTTTCGAACGTACTTCTTTCTTCACGTACTCTTTTTTCCTACTATACAGTAGAGAAGTGTGCGGTTCTGAACACAGACAGAGATTGTCTTACTACAGGGAGATGAGAGACTCTGTGTTACTCACTACTGGAGAAAGAGTAAAGACAAACTTGATCACATGTTCATTAATAACCAATCACATTACAGCCTTGATGTCATTGAATTATTATTATTATTATTATTATTATTATTATACACTGTCATTTTTTACAGTGCAATATGATTACTGCAATAGTATTTAATAATAAAATAAAATTCTGATTTTTAGCATATTATTACCATTTAAATGATAACAAATATCATAAGAAATATAGAAATGTTATGATTGCAATAATATATTATAATCAGTGTTGGGGTAACGCATAACAAGTAATGCAAGTTATGAAATATTATTACTTTTCTCAAGTAACTAGTAAAGTAACGCATTACTTTTGAATTTCTAAGAAAATATCTGAGTTACTTTTTCAAATAAGTAACACCAGTTACTTTTTTCTCCATTTATTGATTGTCAAGTCTCCTGTGGGGAAATTGTGAGTAAACATGATGTTACTGTTTTCTAGACTAAATGTGAACATAAAAAACAGATTCAGTTCCTCAGAATGAATGAAAAACAGTGAAATGTAAACTCAGAATATGACACAATCCTGCAATAATTAAATATGTTAATGTCTTTGCTGCTGACCTTCGATGATCCAGTTCAACCAAACTAATAATCAAAAATGACTTTAGATAAACGAACATTTGTGCTTCATGTTTTATATCTGAAGAGTGATCTTCTCCTGCATAAATGAACTGTTTTTTCAGTCTGAGGTGAATGGACCTTTATCTCACGTCCTGTATCCGGTAAGTGAAGCAGTGTCTCCCCACTTCCGGTCCCATCACAACACAATGAAAACTAATGGAGAATCGTGTCTTTCCTTTCTTTGGCCACTGTTACTGCAGTGTGTTTGGCTGCTTTTATTCTTTAACAAAAAACATTTTATTCTCATTAACAATGTTTTTCTCATCATATTTTATACCCGTTTACATTGAAATAGATTTTACTGATAGACACCCTTACTACATTAACCATGGATTTACTAGAGTAAATATGTAGTAACTGTTATGTTTTATTTTTCCGCGGACTGATTTGTATTGCCACAGTTTTACTACACATGCCATGGCTAATTTTTATAAGAGCGCTATTAAAATAGATGAATGAATGAAACATTACAGAATAAAGACTAAAATGTCAATACATATGAATAAATATGTTGATTGTGATCATCATTGACTGTGGTGAAATCACGCATGTTTATGAGTCGTGGGTTTCTCAGATCGGTTCGTTGGATTAAAACTACAAGTTTCGTTGAGTTTGTAAAATTGTGTGCACAGTAATCATCAGAATATTTCTTCATCTGTCTCTGAAAATGTCCAGATTTCAGTGCTCAATTCCATTCATTTCACTTTTGGTGTAAAAGGACTTTTACATTAGAATTGTTTTATATTAAAAACAAAGAATCAAGTCCTGCCCACATTTAAAAAGTAACACAAAAGTAATGTAACACGTTACTTTACATAAAAAGTAACGTAATTAGTTACTTTTTCAAGGAGTAACGACTTTCCCCAACACTGATTATAAATGTATTATTTAAATTAACTGTTATTATTGCAATAGTATTATTGCCATATTAATTCAATATTTACTCTTCATTTTATTTTATTTTATTAACAACAATACCCTAAATATGATTCTGCATTAATAATAATAATAATAATAATAATAGAATTAAAGTTCTGACTTTTTATTTTAGAGCAGTTCTACCATTTTAATGGATTTATTGATATTTAAATAATAATAATAAAAAATATTGTTTTTGTTGTTGTTGTAAAATACTGAAAAAGTTTTTATTTATTTGTTTATTCGTATATTTAAAATACATGTATTTAATACATGTATTTTAATGTATTTAAAATACATTAAAAATAATAATATGTTGTTAATAATAATAATAATAATAATAACACCAATAACAAAATATAATTTTACTATATTTTTAATCATAACATTTAAACTCAATTAAATAATTACTATCGCAATAATCATATTGTACTGTAAATAAAAGGTCAGTACATAATAATAATAATAATACTGACTTTATTTTACAGTGCAACAAGATTATTATAATAGTAACTTATAATTTAATATATATATATATATATATATATATATATATATATTGTTTTTATTAAATACTTTTTTTTCAGTATAATTGGATTACTCCAATCATAACATTTCTTTATTGTTATAAAAAAATAAAATATCATTATTATTATTATTATTATTATTATTATAGTGTCATTTTATTTTACAGTGCAATAGTATTACTGCAATAGTATTTAATAATAAAATAAAAATCATATTTTTAAGTTTTATTATCATTTAAATTATAACAAAGTATAAGAAATCAAGAAATATGTTATGATTGCAATAGACACATTAACAAACATATCAATTATATAATATATTATAAATTATTAAAATTAACTATTATTATTGCAATAATATTTTTGCAATATTTATTCAATAAAAAAATCAAATATCAGCCAAAATATGATTTTTATTTTATTATTATAAAATGATAATGACATAAAGATGTTGTATTTGTAATAATATAAATAAATAAAAACATAATATACAATCAAAGCTCAATATGATTTAATAATAATAATATAATTAAAATACTGACTTTTTATTTTACTTTATTGCAATTTATATTAATAAACAAAATATAATTTTTTACTTTATTGTAAAAATACCAATTACACAAATAAATACTCTTACTATTGCTGTAATCATATTGCACTGTAAAATAATTGTTCAGTATTTAATAATAATAATAATATGAATAATAAGATATATAATATTTAATATTATTTTTATTTTAATTATAACAAATGAGCAAAGAAATATATTAAAATTGCAATAATCCAACAGTACTGTAAAATATAAAGGGAGTGTTTAATAATAATAATAATAATAATAATAATAATAATAATAAAATCTGAAATAGTAATATCATTTTCCTTAATATTATAAGATACAATTAATCAATAATAATAATACATATTAACAAACACATCAATTATATATTATATTATAATATTATATAATATTATAATTATACAATGTATTATTGCAATAATATTTTTGCAATATTTCTTCAATACAAATAAAAAAATCAGCCAAAATGATTTTTATTTTATTATTATAAGATGATAATAACATAAAGATGTTGTATTTGTAATAATATAAATAAATAAATAAAAACATAATATAAAGTAAAGGCTCTATTAATAATAATAATAATAATAATAATAATAATAATAATAATAATAACAGAATTAAAATACTGACTTTTTATTTTACAGCAATTGTACCATTTTAGTAGATTTACTGACATTTAAATAATAATAAATCATTATTGTTATTGTTGTTAAATACTCATATCGTTTTTGTTGATTTGTTTATTGGTATAAGAAATGATTATTATTGTTGTTGTTGTTGTTATTATTAATTAATTATTATATATTATTATTAATTATATATTATTATTAATTAATTATTAACAAATATAAGACGTTATCAATAATATTCAAAGTAATATTAATAACAAAATATGAATAATATAAAATATGAACTACATTTTATTTAAATGACAACCAACAATTAAACAAATAAATAAATATAATAAATAATAAAAAACTCAATATTATTGCAATAATATTATTATAATGTTTAATATATCTTCAGTAAAACATCAGTATTATATAAAATAAACTTTTAATTATAAAATAAAATATTAATTTTATTTTATAATTAAAAGTTAAAACAAATTATGTTGTAATATTTACATCAGTATTAATTATTATTATTATTAATATTAATTGTAATTGAAAAAATACAATTAAAATGCTATAATATGAAAACACTAAATATTAAATATGTTGGCTATTTTTAATATATTGTTACTACTTTTTTAATGCAATTTATATTAATAAACTAAATATTATTTTTTACTTTATTGTAAAAATACCAATTACACAAATAAATACTCTTACTGTTGCTGTAATCATATTGCACTGCAAAATAAAATGTCAGTATTTAATAATAATATCATCAATAATAAAATATTTAATATTATTTTTATTTTAATTATGACAAATGAGCAAAGAAATATATTACAATTGCAATAATCCAACAGTACTGTAAAATATAAAGGGAGTGTTTAATAATAATAATAATAATAATAATTAGAATAATAAAATCTGAAATAGTAATTACATTTTCCTTAATATTATTAGTTACAATTAATCAATAATAATAATAACAATAAGAGCTTTGCATTATTATTAATAAAATCTTAACAAATCCATTAAAAACAATTGCTGTAAAGTATATCATTTAGTATTTTAATCCTATTATTATAACAATAAATATTATTATTATTATTATTACTATTAATAATTATTGAGTTTTTACTCTGTTCTACTCAATTTTACAAGATTATTACAATATATCTATATTACAATATTATTATTGCAATTATAACATTTTATTATCTTATAATTTTATTAATTCATATTTTGGCTTTTACTGAATAAAAATAGAAGAATTGTTTTGCCTTTTTGTTGAATAAATATTGCAATAATGTTTTTGCATTTTAAATAAAAATATAATTCATATATTGCATTACTGATATTTGTGTTATGATTATTGCAATCATTATATACATTTTTTGTATTTCTTATTTGTTATAATTTACATTATAATATTACCCAAAATAATAATTTTATTTTGTTATAAAATACTGACTTTTTTTTCTTTTTTGTGCAACAAGATTATTGTTATATTTAAGGTTTTTTTATACAGTGTTTTTTTTTTAACTTAGTATAAAATTTATATTTATAAATGTTATTATTATTATTATTATTATTATTATTATTATTAAATACATTATTTTATGCATGCATACATACTGTTTATTTAATTAATATAACCATAATCTTATTTTTTATTGATTTGTTATAATTTAAATAGATTTAAATTCATATTTTGATTGCTATGATTATTTATTAATTTGTTTATTTATATAAATTATTTAAATTAATACAAAGTGTTGATACAAATATGTCAGCTGAAGTCATATTTGCGTCATATTTAAGGCAATACTTGTTTAAATCAATTCAATGTACAAACAATAAAAATAATAAATACAAGATATGATTTTTGTAAATATACTGTGATTAAAACACATTTTTCCTGACAAAATGCCAATGAAAAAGATTGGAAATATCATAATATTTATAATAAACTTCATATTTATAGTTTCTATCCCCCCTCAAAAAAACAAAAAACACATTAACTTTAAAACTCTGAAAATGTTTTAAAATATATTCTGACAACGTTTTTATTTAAGGAGATCCCATATTACAACTTTACTGTATTTACAAAATATTGTATTATAGTAAATGCTGTGATTATTGTCATATTTTATAATGTCAGAAACTCATTTCAGTCTTGTGATGAATTGATTATATTCATGATACAAACATCAATTAAAATCTGATTTCAGGTTGATTTGTGACTGTGTTTTATTATTTATGTGCAAAAACAATAGAAAGAAATGAATGACATGTTCATGAATCATGTTTGTATTCAACTGAAAGATGATTTTGATCATAATAAAACAAATGATTGATGAGACACGACAATAAAACACAAATATACTTACACACACACTGATCTTACTGTCTATATGAGGATTTATCACACACATTTATTCTGATTCATGTTCATATTCATGTGATGAAGAGACTCTATAACATCTCACTGTTACTGATTCATCATCAGCTCAAAGCATTATGGGTACAATCTCTCATCAGTCTATTCTCATTCATCAACACAGTGAAACTGATGATCCAGAATAAACCCAAAACCCAGCACAGAGCGTCTGAGTGAATGTGGTCTGTTCGGTGTGGATGAGACTCATTGTGTCAGAGACGCTGTAGAAGGACAGAGTTCCTGCACTCTCATCCACATACACTCCTACTCTAGAGATATTATTATTCACTCCTATTCTCCTGATGATGGGCTTCACAGGGAGATCAGTCTCTCTGTTATTGTGTATGAATGAGTATCTGTCAGGAGAGCAGAACAAACTCCAGGACTGATCATTATATCCAAACATACACTCGTCACCCCGTCCCTTCCTGTTGATGCTCTTATATGACACTGATATAAACACACGTCCACTCCACTCAATCTCCCAGTAACAGTGTCCACACACACTCTCTCTACACAACACCTGATGATACTCATCAAATCTTTCTGGATGATCAGGATACGACTGATTCTTGTCCTTGTTTGTCACTGTTCTGTTCTCCTCAGACAGAATGAGTTTAGTGTTTGCTGTGTTTGGATCCAGTGTGAGAAAACAGGGATCTGAACACAAGAACACACATTTATAACACAACAACAATCACTATAGCTGTGTGTGTGTGTGTGTGTGTGTGTGTGTTTGTGTGTGTGTAAACATACATTTCTTCACTCCTGCTGTAATCCTGGATTCTCCTCCATGATCAACACTAGAAAACACACACACACACACACACACATTCAGTCAACAAAGACTGTTGCTATGCAGTTGCTAAGGTAATTAAGGTACTTGTTAGACTGTTGCTATGCAGTTGCTAAGGTAATTAAAGGCTTGCTAGACTGTTGCTATGCAGTTGCTAAGGTAATTAAGGCGCTTGCTAGACTGTTGCTATGCAGTTGCTAAGGTAATTAACCCTCTGACATCCCTAAAGTAGGGTTTACTGTTCCTTGGGGTCATATGGACCCCAAACATTTACAGAGCGATTGCATAAAGAAATATACATTTTTAATATTACAAACTATATATTATTTTTTTCGTTTACTTCTCTATTTACATTTATGCTGTGTTTTCATGGATATTTGGTACTTTTTTAGCTGTTTACTGCACAAATACTCAACTACGCCATCTTGTGGCTTTTGAAAAATTATTTCTTTATGAAAAAATCACTTTAATAATGATCTAAATTAAATCCAAATGGTTTTTGGGCATTGCTCTAGGTGTTAGGAATAGAATCCTGTCATCTGCAGGTTGGTGGAAAATTTTTTAGAAGTTTCAGTTAAAGAAAGAAAGTGCAATGACCACATATATCCAGCAAAGTTATTTTTTACTGATTTTTGGCATACCTGAAGTGAAAAGTGCATCCTACTCACAAACATTGGAGTAAATTGATTTTACAGAAAACATCCTAAATTTTAACACATGGGTGGAATAATTCTCATTTCTTATTGTATTTTATCATAATTTTATGATAAACACAAATTTAAAAAATCACATTTAAGTTTTTTTTTTTTTTATTGAACGTCTGTTATTCTAGATATGTTCGATCTATCTCTCTGCAGAAAGTTTCTTTTGATTCCACTGAGTGCCAGTAATCAGGGAAAAAAAGAATTTTCTTTGTCATTTCATAAAAAAAAGTTATTGAAATTTAATTGAAAGGAGGGAATATGTCCCCCAGGGGTCTCCATTCTGCAAGATAATGCATACCTGAATTTAAAAGGCTTCCATTTCCACATACATTGGGCTAAATAGAAAAAAATGGTCTCATTTTAGACAAAACACCTTACATTTTAACACATGGGTGTAATAATTCATAATTATTATTGTATTTCTTCACAATCCATAGTTTCCCAACTCTGCATCGCTGTGGCCAGCGCGCTAGGGGACGGTGCGCATTTGGCGTGTGGCACGCTCTCCTCCCTCGTGTTTGGAAAGGAATAAATTCACAACGGATTGTCCTAGAGATTTGATCAAGGTCTCTTTGGACAGATCTGATTGTTGGCTTTTCAGACATATCACGCATTACGTGATGACGTAAACACCCTTCAACACAAACGTGTTAAGGCAGAACTAGTAGAAAACGCATCATTCAACTATATTGCATGCATTGATCGGAGCATCTGAAATATTTTAGGTGTCGTTTGGCTGGGCAAGTGCATAGAAAAGTTAGCATAGTCTCATCTTAAAGATGCAGATCTACAAATATAATGTAAATGTTTGTTTGTTTGTTTATTTGTTTGTTTACAGAATTAATTTCCATCCTCGATTATTTTGATAATTATTCTCTGTAATGTGTTAGATCAATGAAATAAATCACATAATCACAATTTGATATATGACTCATCTATATTTGATAAGTCTGAGCGATATGAATATTATTAGGTCATCTTCACAAGAGGGAGCTTGTTTGTGAGGGGGCAAATTCAGACCATTTTATGTTATTATATGTAACATAAATGCAAAAGTGATGGGATGTACTAGAAAGTTGAGGTTCTAAGCTTTCAAATGATACCATATATGTGTGGTTCACTGCTCTACAACTTATTAATTTTTTATGTCTACCCCTTCACATTGTTGTGCATTTATGTCTGATTTTATTTTCCAAAATCTAAAAAATGCCCTGGACACCTGTGTGTGTGTGTGTGTGTTTGTGTGTGCGTGTGTGTATGGAGTTCATTCCACTTTGAGAATATGCTCTAGGACCAGGCCTTTAAATAGATGTATTTTGTTTCAGATTTAAACTGGATTTACCACTGTTTTTTGACAAACGAAATGAAAAAAAAAAAAATGTTTTCACTTTTCCCATTCATTTTCAATGTGGGGTCAGTATGACCCCGAGGGACAGTAACAGTGAATTTTGTTTTTTACACAACTTTAGAACAACCAAATCAAGTCCAGTTTTTTTTGTGTGTTTTAAGATGGATTATTTAGGAAATGTCACCAAGTCTCATGCCCCAGAGATGAAGGGAAATTTTTTTAAAAATGGAAAGAAAAGTCCAGCGGGGTCAGCCTGACCCCAAGGACCAATTAAGGGTTAAGGTGCTTGCTAGACTGTTGCTATGCAGTTGCTAAGGTAATTAAGGTGCTTTCTAGGGTGTTGCTATGGAGTTGCTAAGGTACTTAAGGTGCTTGCTAGACTGTTGCTGTGGAGTTGCTAGGCTGTTGCTGTTTTAACAGGTGATCATTATTGCTCTAATAACACCCAACAGTATATTGTGTTTCTATAGAGTGTAATTTCTGAGCTGAGACATTAAGAATGTTGAATTTGACTGTGATTAAGAGTGTCGAACCCAAAAATGCAGACGAGTGTTCAAAACTAGTAACTTTCATCGTGATCAGTGAGAAGTGATGCCTGAATATACATATAGTTGAGATAATCTAGTAAACACAGTACGTTGTGAGGATGTTGTCAGTTGGTCGTTATTTGGTCAGTGTGACATTATTAATGACAACATCACGAGGACGTCATGGTAACGTTCCATTTTTTTATAATTTTGGTGAATGTCCCAGAAACGTTGTGTGCACGTCCTCAAAAGACGTCTCCAGTGAGTCACATGGTGAATGTTGTAGTGTCGTGGTCAGCTGGTCTCCAGATAACTTTTCATATTATTCACTACATGTATTAGACTCTTGTTAAGGTGTAGATCATTATATATCGCCTATAATATATGAAATATACTGAATTCATCAAGCATTTTGCATCACGGCATTAATTATTATGTAAATATAATAATTTATGCCATAATTTAAAATGTAGATATATATTTGTCATCAAATTAATGACAAAACAAAAACCAAATGGTAATAATTTATGTATGTGAATGACAGAGATTTATTGAAAGAGGACACGGGACAAATGAACATTTAATTTAAATCAGCGCATGTCACTTTCTGAGTACTGCGTCTGTGTGTCCAGACGGACATGAAGGAAAAGGTAAATATACTTTTATTCATTGTTTTTGCTGATATGATGTTAGATATCATGTAAGATGTGTAGTGTTTTGTATTTTTGTAGGTTTTCTATATTAATTTTGTAAATAAATGCTCTGTTTGGTTAGTTCATGTCGCGAAGAAAAAATTAACTGTTAAAATCCTGAGATAAAATTGTAATCCTTCTTTTTATTTTAGTTTGAAATGTAACACAATAAACTATACAGTATTCACTGTCCAATTATTTAAACTTCAATCGTAATTGTTTGACTGTCTGTCGCTCATATTGACCACGTTCACACAGCAGCAGAATATGGTTGTCAATACTGTATTTGAGTCCTGAATACGGTTGCGTTCACACACAGTATGGTTATTTACGGGTGTGACGACCGTATTCTATAACCAAACTCACACCCGTAAATTTTCAGGACTCACAACCTCATTGTTGAACACACGCTCTGTGTGAATGGAACAGGACTGGACAATTAGTTGTTCGTCACGTTATACAGTGTGAGTCCAGCGAGCAATAGCCGTCATTTCACCGTCTCGGTTAACTATAGACCTGATATAGTCCGGCTATGTGTAACCCCATTCTAGCCCAAATAACCCTGAATTTGGATACATGTTGTTTTTTTGGCAAAATAACTTGTGAGACGTGTGATATTCTATCATGTAAGCAAAGTCAACAGCGTTTACAAGGTGTTTGGTTTCATTTCTTTGACATGTTCTATGTGTAGCCTGTGTGTAGTCTCAGTTTAGCTCGTAGTCAGACCGGATATTTGTACCCACTGATAGTCAAAACTGATTGATTGTAGTTTTTGGTCAGGCAGCGCATGTTTGAAGTTTCGCTTTGTGTGCTGCTAACAGGACCAATAGCCACAAAACCGAGCAAATGGCGCTGTCTTATAATCAGGAAAGGACGTCTGTCTGTCAAAAAGCTGTCACTCACTTCAATTTATCGCAATCTCACAAGATCCCATTGTAATCAACTGCAATTATAATATCTTATTTACATTGTATGTACGTGTGGCATTTAGCATTGAGTGAATTCTCAGAATCTCACCCTGTATCTATTTACATATATCTTATTATTATATATTTTATTATTCATTCGCGCACACAGGCGTTATCTGACTGTCCTCCTGACCGCAGACGCAGGTTTACAAGCCACTTTTCCCTGCTTTTTTTCGGTCAATCCTTGCCTTTTCCTTCTTAAGAACAGCAAATTTTCATACACGATACAAAATTAAATTTCTCGGTTTGACTGATTTCCATAAACAACTGAAAACATAGTCATTTTGAGATTCTGCTATTGATTCCTATAGAGAAAAATCACTTCCTGCCCTCCATCTGCATTTCGCGCATCCTCAGAATCACGTGATTGCAAACAACCTATAAGATTTAGTTTGAAACGTACAAATTAGCTTAAAAATATAAATGACATACAATGGCAATATGAAATTTTTAATTATAAAACGTTTGCAGCAGTATTATCAGAAAACATAATGTCATAAAAACAGTAGGGGTGAAATAATTATTCCATGTACATTTGAGGTTAATGTGTGAACTGGGCTGTGTTTTAGTTACAGCAGCATCACTGTGTTGTTATGAAATCAGTTGTGCCAGACAATTTGTATCCCTTGTACACTGACACATAAAACACTACCTGCCTGACATTGTCATGTGTTATTCAGGTGTCAAAGTTGAGCATAATTGAAGGAAGAAACCTCAAAGATGGAGCCAGAAGGATGTTGGACAGGTACAGCCTTCAAAACGTGTCACATTAATCAAATATTGTGGTGTCGATACTCAATAAGTTACAACGCAAATCAGAAATTTACAAAAATAATTTCTTTACTGGTTATTTTGAAATGTCAAACTTTGTCTACAATTAACAACCTCTATCTATATTACATTTTAGAGTGTTAAAAAATGTCCTCATATCCAGATTGAACATGAAGGGGGTGATCTGCTGCAGAAAGAGGCATTTGAAAAGACTGCACTGTTCTCACTCATTAGAGGTTTGTATATACAACACAACATTTACCAGAGAGATTCTGTTTTTTACACACTGAATGGTGATACACAATATATATCTTGTTTTTGTTTTTAGTGTTTATTGTGACTCTCTGTCACTCTCTACTGTAATTTAAGTAAAAAAAAAAAAAGTTTTTCTTATGCTGTTTTTGTTTGTTATTTGGCAGATGCAGTGATGATCAACTTCCCGGCAGCAACAGAGTTGGACTTGAGGAATGCAGTTGGGAAGCATTTTATACAAGAAATAAAACCAATAATTAATCATTTTAAAACTGTTGGTTGCTTTATTTGTTAAAACAAGCAATAAATGTTAAGTGTGATAACATGCTCTTGATTTGTATTAGATTTATTTCTTAATGTATTTACAATATTTTATTTTCATTTTTTATTTTTATTAAGTTGTTAAATTCTAATTTTTATCATAATATTTTTAGTTAAGTGTATTGTATTTATAATATTTTATTTTGTTATTAATTCTTTTGCATTTTTATGATTTTGTATTGTCTTAAGTTGTTAAAAATGTTATTTTTCTTAACAAAAGCTGTATATTTAATTTAAATGTTTGGATGGATCACCATTTTGTTGTCTATTAGATGTATATTTGCAGGTGTTCATTAGCTGTCAGTTTAATGACTAGTCTATTTTGTATGGAGTTAGAATTGTTGCATAATTCCAAATAAATACATTATGATCCACAAATAAATGTAAAGCGATTGACAAAAACAAAGCATATTCACAAAATAAATAGAATGAGATCCACAAATAAATCTTAGACTTTCACAAACATGAATTATATTCACAAGTAAAAAAATTAGAATTGCAAATAAAAAAACATACTCACAAATATTTTTTTTTATTTTACAAACACAACTTTGCCCGGCATTTATATGTGAATCGCGTACTGTGCATTTGTAAATCGCTGTGCGTATTTGTGGATTTTGAAACATTTCAAGTGTCAAGACGCACACTGATCCACAAATGGATGGACTCCACCCACCTTCTACTTAAGCCAATCAGATACCGGCCACATGGGGCTGACCAATCGTTGCATGTTCTCGCTCCAACCAATTACGTTTTGCCTTACAATCAGTGCGGGACCAGCCGTAATTCAGGACAGTTAACCAGTCTCTTCAAAATGGACGACCAGGACAGTGGTGCTCATCACAGCATTATTGTAATAATATCTAAAATAAAACAAGTAATGTAATCAGTGTTTCATGTATCACTGAGTCGATGCGTGTTTTGGCCGTGAGTGTTTAGCAAACTGGTATTTTACGGTGACTCTGGTTCCGGTCTCGTGTTGCAGAGTGGTGTGCGTTTGTAGCTCGTTTGTAGCTCCCTAGAGTTTTATTCTTCTGAGGAAATCTCTATTTTACTATTACTTTCTGTTGTTTAAAGTGATAAAATATAGCTTTTTCCCCACCAGATTTCTGTTATTATCCATCAAACTAATCCGATCGCTCGTTTTTAATCTATAACCGCAAGTGCAACGCCGCGCTGTGCGTTAGCATTCCGTTTGCCGGTTAGCCTGCCATTTGCATTCCCACTCACGTCTCTATACACGTCTACTACCGCTTTCCTTTTTTCCTCGCTCTCGTTGATCGCTCGTTTTTATTCTACAACCGCGAGTGCAGCGTGTTTGTAGTGTGTTCGCCGGTTAGCTTGCCATTCACTTTTACTTTTTCTCTACGCCTTTTTCTACACAAGTTCATCAGACAACAGTGGTAAGTTGAAATCGTTCTACAACTACGGTGAGTAATGGCTTCTTCTCCTTTCCTGGTAACCTGCATCACCTGTCATATGTATCATATATCTCTGTTGGCAGTGAGGGATTCACATGTGATAAATGCAGGGAAATAGTTAGGCTGACAGAGAAGATTTCAGAACTAGAGACACGCATCCAAACTTTAATCGAGCATAGTAAGAATGTGAGGGCATTAGATACGGCTTTGGATGCGACTAGCTTAGGAAGTCCCGTACATTGTTCGGTTCCGGTAACTTCGCCTTTGCAGCAGGGCAACTGGGTGACTGTGAGACGGCATAGTCGCGGGTCAAAACACCGCTCTTCCGTTCCGATCAGAACATCAAACAGGTTCTCCCCACTCAGTGACGCACCCACTGAGAAACCTGATCAAAGTGCTCTAGTTATTGGCGATTCTATTGTACAGAACGTGAAAATAGAGACACCAGCCACCATAGTCCAATGTTTACCGGGAGCCAGAGCGCCTGACATCTTGGCAAATTTAAAAGTGCTGGCTAATGCTAAACGTAAATTCAGTAAGATCGTTATTCACTAACGATGTTCGACTTCGCCAGTCGGAGATCACTAAAAATAATGTTAAAGAGGTGTGTGAACTTGCAAGTACGATGTCAGACACTGTAATTTGCTCTGGCCCCCTCCCTGCATATCGTGGTGACGAGATACATAGCAGACTGTCGTCACTAAATGGCTGGATGTCTAAGTGGTGCCCGCAGAATAACATAGGTTTCATAGACAATTGGACAAGTTTTTGGGGCAGACCTGAAAAGAGAGGGTCTTCATCCCTCCAGGGGTGGTGCTGCTCTTCTGTCTAGTAATATGGCATATAGTCTTAGAGTTCGCACTTGACTAACTGGGGCCCAGGTCAGGAAGCAGACAGACTGGCTAATCCGAACCGTCTGCTAGCCGCCTCACGTCACCAAAATCAGTTAATTCTCAGCACATAGAGACCCTTTCACCTAGATATCATGCTATAGAGACTGTGTCTGTTCCCCGAGCTAGACAATACAAAAGACGTCCAAACCAATTCAAGAGTAACAATCTAATCAACGTTCAACAAATTAAAAATTTACATAATACAGAGAAACAAATGATAAAACTTGGCCTTTTAATTATCAGGTCCCTCGCCACAAAAGCACTTTTTGTAAATGATATGATCATTGATCATAACCTAGATGTGCTATGTTTGACAGAAACCTGGCTAAAATCAGATGATTACATTATCTTAAACGAGTCTACCCCTCATGATTACTGTTATAAACATGAGCCACGTCTAAAAGGTAAAGGGGGAGGTGTTTCTACAATTTATAGCAATATTTTTAGTGTTTCACAGAGAGCGGATTTCAAGTATAACTCGTTTGAAGTAATGGTGCTTCATATAACATTATCCAGAGAAACAAGTGTTAATGATAAATCCCCCATGACGTTTGTACTTGCTACTGTATACAGGCCACCAGGGCACCATACAGATTTTCTTAAAGAATTCGCTGATTTTATATCTGAGCTGGTGTTGGCTACAGATAAGGTCTTAATAGTAGGTGACTTTAACATCCATGTTGATATCGAAAATGATGCACTGGCAGCTGCATTTACAGATATTTTAAATTATATTGGAGTTAGACAACACGTGTCAGGTCCCACTCATTGTCGAAATCATACTCTAGACTTAATACTGTCACATGGAATTGATGTCAATGCCGTTGAGATTCTGCAGCAAAGTGATGATATCTCTGATCATTATCTAGTCTCGTGTGTTCTCCAGATGACTAAAACTGTAAATTCAACTCCTTATTACAAGTATGGTAGAACCATCACTTCTACTACAAAAGATTGCTTTCTAAGTAATCTTCCTGACTTATCTGAATTCCTCAGCATGTCCAATAGCTCAGAAAAACTTGATGATGTAACAGAAACTATTGACTCTCTCTTTTCCAGGACTCTAGATACGGTCGCTCCTCTGCGCCTAAGGAAGATTAAGGAAAATAGTCCGACCCCGTGGTATAACGAGCACACTCGCGCCCTAAAGAGAGCAGCCCGGAAAATGGAGCGCAGCTGGAGGAAAACAAAATTAGAGGTTTTTCGTACTGCTTGGCGGGAATGTACCCTATCGTATAGAAAAGCGTTAAAATCGGCAAGATCTGATTACTTTTCAACTCTTTTAGAAGAAAACAAACATAACCCTAGGTATTTATTCAATACAGTGGCTAAGTTAACAAAAAATAAAGAACCAACAGGCACTGACTATGCCCATCAGCATAGCAGTAATGACTTCATGAACTACTTTACTTCTAAGATCGATACAATTAGAGACAAAATTGTCACTATGCAGCCGTCAATTACAGTGTCGCATCAGATAGTGCACTATAGATCTCCTGGGGAACAATTCAACTCATTCTCTACTATAGGTCAGGAAGAATTGTATAAACTTGTTAAATCATCTAAACCAACAACTTGTATGCTAGACCCTATTCCATCTAGGCTACTAAAAGACTTGCTTCCAGATCTCATAGATCCTCTGCTAAATATTATTAATTCATCACTGTCATTAGGATATGTCCCCAAAACCTTCAAACTGGCTGCTATTAAACCTCTAATTAAAAAACCACAACTTGACCCCAACGAATTAACTAATTACAGACCTATCTCGAATCTCCCATTTCTATCAAAGATATTAGAAAAGGTTGTATCCTCACAACTATCTTCCTTCCTACAGAAATATGATATCTGTGAGGATTTTCAGTCAGGTTTTAGACCGTACCATAGTACTGAGACTGCTCTTATTAGAGTTACAAATGATCTACTCTTGTCATCCGATCGTGGTTGTATCTCTCTGTTAGTGCTATTGGATCTTAGTGCTGCGTTTGATACTGTTGATCACAATATTCTCTTGAATAGACTTGATAATTATGTTGGCATTAGTGGTAGTGCATTGGCATGGTTCAAATCGTATCTATCTGACCGCCATCAATTCGTGGCAGTAAATGCAGAGGTATCATATCGATCACAAGTGCAGTATGGAGTACCGCAAGGCTCAGTACTAGGGCCATTACTCTTTACGCTTTACATGTTACCCTTGGGTGATATCATCAGGAAATATGGTGTTAGCTTTCACTGCTATGCTGATGATACCCAGCTCTATATTTCTTCACGGCCCGGCGAAACGTACCAATTTGAAAAACTAATGGATTGTGTAGTTGAGTTAAAAAATTGGATGACAAGTAATTTCTTACTGCTAAATTCTGAAAAAACAGAGGTGTTAATTATTGGGCCTAAAACCTCAGCGTGTAATAACCTACAACACTGTCTAATACTTGATGGCTGTTCTGTCAATTCTTCGTCATCAGTTAGGAACCTAGGTGTGCTATTTGATGGTAATCTTTCCTTTGAAAACCACATCTCTAGTATTTGCAAAACTGCATTTTTCCATCTCAAAAATATATCTAAACTACGACCTATGCTATCAATGTCAAATGCTGAAACATTAATTCATGCATTTATGACCTCACGGTTAGATTACTGTAATGCTTTATTGGGTGGTTGTTCTGCTCGCTTAATAAACAAACTCCAGCTGGTCCAAAATGCAGCAGCTAGAGTTCTTACTAGAACCAAAAAGTATGATCATATTAGCTCGGTTCTGTCAACACTGCACTGGCTCCCTATTAAACATCGTATAGATTTTAAAATCTTGCTAATTACTTACAAAGCCCTGAATGGTTTAGCACCTCAGTACCTGAGCGAGCTCCTATCACATTATAGTCCCTCACGTCTGCTGCGTTCTCAAAACTCTGGCAATTTGATAATACCGAGAATATCAAAATCAACCGCGGGCGGGAGATCATTTTCTTATCTAGCGCCCAAACTCTGGAACAATCTACCCTACAGTGTTCGGGATGCAGACACACTCTGTCAGTTTAAATCTAGATTAAAGACCCATCTCTTTAACCTTGCTTACACATAACAAATCAACATATTCCTATAATTCAAATCCGTTAAAGGATTGTTAGGCTGCACTAATTAGGTCAACCGGAACCGGGAACACTTCCCATAACACCCGATGTACATCGTAAGAAGAATGGCATCTACGCTAATATTAGTCTGTTTCTCTCTTATTCCGAGGTCACATTAACCACCAGATCCAGTCCGTATCCAGATCAGATGGTCACTGCAGTCCCCCGGATCCAGTCCGAACCCAGCCCAGATGGTGGATCAGCACCTAGAGACGACCTCTACAGCCCTGAATGTCAGCGGAGACCACATCGACTAGATGAGCCCCAGAGACGGATCCACAGTGAAGACCACATCACCTAGACGGCTGTCGGCACAAGACCACGGGAACTTTGGCCAGAGGAGAACTGGCCCCCCGACTGAGCCTGGTTTCTCCCAAGATTTTTTTCTCCATTTGTCACCGATGGAGTTTTGGTTCCTTGCCGCTGTCGCCTCTGGCTTGCTTAGTTGGGGACACTTTCTCTTAACACAATATTGCATTTTATTTTATTGTTTTTGATTAACTACCTTTACCTAAAAAGTGAGTGTTTACTGTTGCCTTTGGCATTGTTGATGTACTGTTTCCTATTTAATACTGTACAGCCGCCTTGTCACAATTCTGTATTGTTAAAGGCGGTATATAAATAAAGGTGACTTGACTTGACCGGGAGGGGAGGTCTTCGGTTCACTTAGACATATAAACTCATGGGATAATATAACACAGCCACGAGATGATCGTGGGAAGGTGATATTACATCATGGTCACGAGATTGTTTTGTCGAGGTAACGACATACTTATGCCACGACTTGTTATGTTGAGGGAATGACATATTTTTCGCGTGGCCACAAGTTTATTGAATAAACAAACCTGCGTGACCATAGCAACCCGGGATTATCAGAGATGGATTCATTATTATTTTATTTTGAATTAATAAATTATTATATTAATTATTATAGATTATTTCATAATTTCTTTTATTGTTTTATAATATAAATTATTATATTGCACGCAATGTAAACAGCATTCATATTAAGTATATAATGAATAAATGTTACCTAAAATAGTCTAAATTACGGTGACCGGGAGGGGACACCTTCGGTTCACTTAAGTTTGTCGTGGCCACAAGATATTAATTCGTGGGAACATCATATCAACTCGTGGGAAGGTCATATTATGTTATGGCCACGAGATCATTTTGTCGAGGTAACGACATCCTTATGTCGTGGCCACGAGATGCTATGATGAGGGAACGACATCCATTTCTCGAGTTTAATGTGTAAACAAACCTGCGTGACCATAGTAACCAGGGATTATCAGAGATAGATTTATTACCATTTTATTTTGAGTTAAGAAATTATGAACTCATGCTGAATCTGCTGGACGCTAACCTTTGTTCTCTCTCTTCAGAAAGCAGCGAGTGACCGACACCCACTTTTACCTACACGAGAGCGACACAGAGCACCAGCCACGCCAGCACCGCCTCATTTTCTACACGTTATTTGCAAAGTATTGTCAATAAAATCCGCCCTCCGGGGTTGTTCACTCAGCTCACCTTGTCGTGTGATTCTTCACCCGTGACACTGGTGGAGAATGCAGGCATGAATGTTTGAAGAATCACAGACAAGCGTTTGCACGACACCCCACTTTTTTTTCTGTTCACCTGTTGCAGCGGAGATCAGCGCGCTCTCTCCCCGAAGATGAAAGACCTTCTTCAGCGCCTTACCAAAGTTAGCATCCGACAGCAACAAATCATGGAACATCTGGCCACTTGGCAGGGCAGAGCGGAGGAAGTATGCTCCACCACCTGACCCCAGAGCGCAGGCCACCCGTCTCCTGCCAAAAATGACCGCATATGATGATGTTGAAGCATTCCTCCGAGTCTTCGAAACGACCGCCACTCTTATTCCCACGGCCAGTTGACCAAAAAACCTACTTACCAATTACATGTGTTCACGGGGACACCCAACACATTCTGGCTCGCCGAGTGACCATCTCCGCCGCCCACGGTGCCTGGTCCGTTGAGGCTGGATTAATAAAAAATCTCCCGGTGCCCGTGCTGCTGGGAAGGGATTGGCCCGGCTTTGACCGCCTGCTTGATGTCACCACCCAGCCCGCCAGCCCAAGAGGGAACCGTCACCGTCGCAGGCGGCCAAAAGGACCCCGGCGCCAGCCCGCTCTGCTAGCTTCGGACAGCGGGAGAGATATTGAGTCCCCCTCCCAAAATACTAATCTTTTCTATGATGTGTTCCAACAGGCCAGCGGAGGGGGCTCGTTCGCCAAGGAACAACGGGAGGACGACCGTCTCAAGCACTGCTGGGCTCAGGTGCGGGCCATCGACGGTACAGACGTCCTCCCACGGCCCCATCCTCTCCTGCACTTCATCGTCCGAAATGGTCTGCTGTACTGTGTGGCACAGCGGAGGGGGGAAGAAAAGGAGCTTTTGGTCGTTCCTAGGACGAAGACAGAGACCATCCTGGAGCTGGCACATTCCCATCCGATGGTGGGACACTTAGGAGCAAACAACACTATCCAAAGAATCCGTGACCGATTCCACTGGCCTGGAGGCCGAGGTGAAAGGGTTCTGCCGTGCCTGGCCTACCTGCCAGAATACGGCACCCTGAGCTCCTCCCCCCAGCCCGCTCATTCCATTACCCATCATCGAGGTGCCCTCTGAGCGCATCGGTTTGGATTTAGTGGGGATTTAGTCTGCCCGAGGACACGAACACATCTGGTCATCGTGGATTACGCCACCCGGTATCAGCGAAGACCATCGCCCAGGAGCTGTTTCTGTTGGCTAGCCGGGTCGGCATCCCGGCGGAAATCTTGACTGACCAGGGTACACCGTTCATGTCCCGGCTAATGGCTGATCTCTCCAGGCTGCTGCGGGTGAAACAGTTGAGGACGACGGTCTACCACCCACAAACCGACGGCCTGGTCAAACGTTTTAACCAAGCCCTCAAGCAGATGCTTCGTCGAGTCACCGCCGAAGACAAGCGAGATTGGGACCTCATGATCCCCCATGTCCTGTTCGGCATCCGTGAGGTCCCTCAAGCCTCAACTGGTTTCACCCCCTTCGAGCTCCTGTTTGGCCGTCAACCTCGGGGCCTCCTAGACATCGCCCGGGAAGCTTGGGAGCAGCAGCCTGCCCCCCACCGCACGGTCGTGGAACACGTACAACAAATGAGAGAACGGATCGACCGGGTCAAGCCATTAGTCCGGGAACACCTCTGTAAAGCTCAGCAGGCCCAACAACGCCACTACAATCGGGCAGCTCAACCACGGGAGTTTCAGCCGGGAGACCGGGTCATGGTCCTGGTCCCGACCTCCGCGTGCAAGTTCGTGGCATCCTGGCAAGGACCCTACACGGTAGTCGAAAAAGTTGGGCAGACCAACGTCATCCAGCATGACATCAGGACGCCCCCTGGAGTGATCGTCAGGCAACGGCCCTACCGAGTTCCGGAGGCTCGTCGGCAGGCTATAGAGGAGGAAATCCAAGAAATGCTGAAGTTGGGAGTAATCGAACCATCACGCAGCCCCTGGTCCAGCCCCATAGTCATGGTACCAAAGCCGGATGGCACCCTCCGCTTTTGTAATGACTTCCGACGGCTAAATGAGGTATCCGAGTTCGACAGCTACCCCATGCCTCGGGTCGACGAGCTGCTGGACCGCCTGGGGAGGGCCCGGTATATCTCCACCCTGGATCTCACCAAGGGATATTGGCAGGTACCACTCACTTCTTCTGCTAAACAAAATACTGCTTTTTCCACCCCTAGTGGCCACTGGCAGTACCGGACCCTCCCCTTCGGCCTCCACGGGGCCCCCGCGACGTTCCAGCAAATGATGGACATCATCCTGTGGCCCCACCAGGCCTACGCGGCCGCTTACCTGGACGACATGGTGGTCCATTCTGAGGCATGGGAGGACCATTTAGACCGGCTGCGGAGGGTGCTTTCAGAGCTCCGGCGGGCTGGACTAACCCGCCAACCCCCGCAAGTGCCATCTAGCGCTGTCAGAAGCCAAGTACCTGGGCTTCCAAGTCGGACGGGGCCTCATCCATCCGCAAGAAAAGAAGGTTGAAGCCGTCCTCACCGCTCCCAAGCCCCAGACGAAGACCCAGGTACGAGCCTTTTTGGGGTTGGCGGGGTATTATCGCTGTTTTATTCCCAACTTCTCCTTAGCCGCCCCTCTGACAGACCTGACCAGGAAGGGGCAGCCAGAAAGGATCTGTTGGACCACAGCCGCCGAAGAGGCCTTTACCCAGATCAAAACAGCACTCACCTCGTCTGGGCAGTCCTGGAGCTGCGGTACTACCTCCTGGGCCGCAAGTTTACCCTGGTGACCGACCACGCTCCCCTACAATGGATGGCCTGGGCCGAAGACACCAACGCCAGGGTAACTCGCTGGTTCCTCGCGCTCCAGGAATTCCACTTTGAAGTTCGCCATCGCGCCAGGGCTACCAACGCCAACACGGACGGACTCTCTCGGATCTGGTCAGCTTATGCAGGTCTGTCAGGGGTTATTCCCCACCCACCCCTCATTTCACCCCTACTATCTCCTTTCGTTCCCAGGGCCAGAACGGCGCAGGGGATGTGACGAAGCGTCTCGGACTCATCAGCGTCGCCTGGCAACCAACGAACTACAGCTGCACGCTGTCATCACAGCTGATCAGTCATGGCTGCTCTCTCATCAACGGGCAGCCTCAAAAGCCACCAGCCCGCGCTACCCAACAGACTTCTGTCTCGTGCTGAATCTGCTGGACGCTAACCTTTGTTCTCTCTCTTCAGAAAGCAGCAAGTGACCGACAGCTCACACAGACGCACGCCTGGACACCCACTTTCACCTACACGAGAGCGACACAGAGCACCAGCTACGCCAGCACCGCCTCATTTTCTACACATTATTTGCAAAGTATTGTCGATAAAATCCACCCTCCGGGGTTGTTCACTCAGCTCACTTTGTCGTGTGATTCTTCACCCGTGAAGAATTCCTGGAATATTTTCCTCAAAAACTTGATTTCTTTTTGACTGAAGAAAGAAAGACATGAATATCTTTGATGACATGGGGGTGAGTAAATTATCAGGAAATGTTTATTCTGGAAGTGGAGCAATCCTTTAATGCATCATGTTTCCTTCTGGAGCATCAGTGAGTGTTTGAACCTTCTGTAATAGTTGCATATGAGTCCCTCAGTTGACCTCAGGATGAAAAGTTGGATCTCAAAATCATACAGTCATTGTTGGAAAGGGTTCAAAAATGCTAAAAAAAAAAAAAACAAAAAAAAAAAACAACAACAACAAGGAATTTGTGGGACCTGAAGGATTTTTCCAAAGAACAGCAGACAGTTTAACTGTTCAGGACAAAAAAGGGACTCATGAACAACCATCACTAAACAATCAAACACAGCTGTGAATCATTCAGGAACAACACAGTGTTAAGAATTAAGGGGATGTTAACTTTTGAACAGTGTCATTTTTATAAATTTAACTACTATTTTTGCTTGTGGACTGTATGTAAACTTCTTTTCTGTGAGAGATGGCAATAACATTTTTTTCCACATTTAAACATGCATTTTCTGTAAAGCTGCATTGAAATATGTATTTTAAAAAGCACTATACAAATGTGTGTGTGTATGTAGGTCTATTTATATATACAAAATGAGCTGCCTCAAATCTGGCATATTACTGGCCCAGATCCATCATGCTACTGGCCCGGAGCTGGCCCAGTTCTGGTCCAGATGCGGAAAAACAGATCCATGCCGGTATTGACCCGTTGTGCTAAAGGACACCGGCTCGAGTCCGTTGCACGGATCTGTCCCAGAACTTGCGATGGGTCTGGGCCAGATGATTTTTGCTATCTGGGCATTGAAATACATCATCACAGTCTTTTGAAAAGGGTCCATTGGACTCTTGTCGTGTCAAAAAGTGGTAACACTTTCAGTTTTACGGACGTCACCATCTTTGATGTTACTTTGGTGACTGTTGCTATGGTTACTAAACTAGTGTTTTCTGAATCCGTGTCGCAAGGATGAAGTTGCTGATCCTGACTCGCCATCTCCTCTTTGGCACCCCCTTGTTGAAAAACATGACAAAAGCCCATCATCACCCACCATCCCCTTTAAATTAACAATGTTGCGTGTAATGTAAAACTCGTCATGTAAATAAAATATTACAATTCTCTACTTATGTTAATTTATGAATTATTAACAACGCGATTGACCAATCAGAACTCAGTATTGTAACGAGCCGAAGATCAGGAGCACAAGCTCATGGAAGTTTAAGTCCTTTTTTTGCGCTTTTCAAAATGACCAAGAGAACAGTTCAAGCGCAAATGTTCGGGGTGTTATATATGAATAAAATACGTCGTCAGATTTTAATCGAATGGATTATTGCTGCTTTTCTTACACACCAGTGCATTAACAAACTCACAAACATCAGTGTGTATTTAACAAATGTATTTTTTGCTAGTAATTCATTTAAATGTGTGAAACATTATTTTTATGTGTGATAATCGTTGTGATATAGGCTAAAAGCACTGAGCGTGTCTGTTTGACTCAGCACCAGACAAGGCACAAAAGCACGTTGGAATTTAGCAGTTAAAGTTTAAATACACCTGTGATTGTCTGCATCGAATGGTTAAAATCAACAAGTTTTGAGGGATTTGAGTGGCTCAAATAGAATCTGAGGTGGTACAAATCAGATCAGAGCGGTACCCCTCGGTTGAAATTGTATTCAGTTTAGCTTTTTGCGTTTAAAATTGTATTTCAGACGTAAAGCAGTTGGTCCTTTTGGTCATTGCAGGGTGGGGGGGCTTCAGGACGTCATAGAGGGGCTAAGCCTGACTACAGCACGTGAAACGTTATGAAGTACGTTTCATTTAATTGCATCTAAATGTCTCACGACGCCAAGATGTTTTTTAACGTACTATACAATAGAAAACGATGCAATATAAAGGTAATAGTGTTTACACTTACGCCTAACAATAATAATATAGTTTCCCAGACATAAAATGTTTTTGTATTGTATAATGCATACAAAGCATGCTTATGTTTATGACTTAAAGATCATATTATTTAGTTATTTATTTATCGTGTAACAGTGGGATGTAATATTAGTGTTTACACTGAGTGTGTGTTTAGATCATGTTTATCAATACTCTGTTCTCGAATAGATGTGTAACGTGAAAAACAATAATTATTAGTTTCTCAGATATAAAATATCCTTTTTACATTAGTACAATGTGAGTCTATGACTACAAAACCACACTATAAATAAAATACAGATAATATAAAATCCCAATCTCTGAATCTTCTCACATTGTTTCTTACCTGACAGTCACAGTCTCACTTTCGATCACAAAACATGTCTTAGAACATTTACATCAATATATTGTTTTCTGTGAATGAGTGAACGAGATGATTTTCACATCATTTTGTAGAAAAAACTCTAGCCTACCGCATCCAGTTCTCAAAAGTGTTGTGAACTAATGTTCTGTTTGTGTTTGATGGCCTTATTTCAGTGACAATTTAGTTTTTCACTAACCACGCATAAACGTTGTTTTCTCAGAAACACAAACATGAACATTCATGTTTCTTACATATTATTGTAGCCCAGTTTGTGCTGATTACAGTGTAATCAGACTTTAGCCATGGATATGTTTTTAAGATACTGAAAAAAGCACAAATGTCAGGGCATGTCAAAACTTCTCCAGGACCCCAAAACAGCAAAAATGATCTAGAATGAAGAGTAATTTTTACTGGAAATCTAAACATCTTACTTAAAATCTGTGATAACAGATCATTTGATATGGATAAAGCTGTGTTTAAGTTTGTGAGATGGTGATTAAATTAGATGAGTGACAGCTTTTTTTAATGATTATAAGTGGCAGTTTGCAAGTGTGATCTTTGATTTATACACAGTTTAATAAACAAGTTAATGTAAAGTGACTTACATTTTAGAAATACAGTTGTCTAAATTGTCAGTGCTCTTAACATTGTCAATTTATTCCCTCATGCCTCTGAATTTACTTGCTGTTGTGGAGCCAGAAAACAGAGCAGAGTTCCTGTACATCATTCTCAGCATAACGAACATCACACTCTTCTGGTCAGATAAAGAATCCAGTGCTTTGATGTTGTTTTAAAAAAAAGTCTCATACTGTTCACAGACACAGAACATCAGATCATCACAGCTCAGCAGAGAAAAACTGACAAAAACCTCAAGACAAAACCATAGAAATGTTGATCACTGAGATGATGAGGGATCATTTCCTGACCAATGACAGAGTTTTCTGCACGGTTTACAAAATTGTCAAATCAGGAAGACCTTTTACTGATCTGCCAACTGACATTGACCTGCAGGTCCTGAATGGAACAGACATGAGAAGAACTTTACACTCTGACAAGTCTTGTGCAAAAATGAGTCAGCACATAACTTGCGAAATGAGAAAGACAGTAGTGACAAAGATCCTTGAGAGTGAAACAAAATCTTCCATTCTGATAGATGAATCCACAACTATCAGCAAGAAATCTGTGCTGATCATCTGTATTAGAGCAAGATCCACTAACATTCTTTTTAGATTTAGTGGAACTTGCAGCGGAAATGTATCAAGTACTTATGGAAAACCTCACACACCATGGTTTCACAGAAGCTGTTCTTAAAGAATGTTTTGTTTGTTTTTCTTCAGATGGTGCCTCTGTTATGTTTGGAAGTAGATCAGGTGATGCAACAAAGATTCAACTGTTTCCCAACATACTTATTCTGCACTGTATGAACCACTGCCTAGAACTGAGTGTTGGAGATGCTGTAGAAGAGGTTGCTGGGCTGAACCACTTCCAGTCATTTTTTGACAAGGTCTACAGTCTTTATCATGCTTCTGATAAAAACCGCTGTGAACTAACTTCATGCTGTCAAGAACTCGCATTACAGTGTCTAAATATAGGGAGGATTCTTGGCACTAGATGGATAGTTTCTAGTTATAGAACCATCAAAGCTGTATGTCAACAGTATCCAGCACCTCACAAACACTTTTCAGATGCCTCGACTGATTCAAAACAAAACTCCACAGAAAGGTACATGCTTGCTGGTTTAGCAAATCGTCTCAGTAGTGTCACCTTTGTGTCATGTATGATGCCTTAGAGGAGCTGTCAGAGTTATCATTGTTACTTCAGGACAGAAACATGACTCTTCCCAGGGCAGATGCATGTCTCTCTCAGCAGGTCTGTGTGTTAAAGTCTATGACTGAAATGCCTGGTCTATGAGTACAGGAGGCACAAAGAGCAGTGGAGATGAAGGTGTTTCATTGACAAATCATATGAGGAATGACACAGACATCAATCAGCAACTGCTATTTGATGCTTTAGCTAAAAGTCTAGAGAGGAGAATGGGATTTTTGTCTGGTTATCAGAGACTTTTTAAACAACATCAAAGCACTGGATCCTTTATCTGGCCAGAAGAGTGTGATGTTCGTTATGTTGAGAATGATGTACAGGAACTCTGCTCCGTTTTCAGTCTCCACAGCAAGTAAATTCAGAGGCATGAGGGAATACATTGATAATGTTAAGAGCACAGGTAAATGTTTACCCCCCAAAGAGCTGAAACCCCTCTTGCAGACAGTAAACACACTGGTTGTTTCCACAGCAGAGTGTGAACGTGGCTTTAGCCAGATGAACATTGTAAATAACGTTCATTGATTTACAGCAGATATTTTTGAGTGTGGTTTAATGTGTCCAGTATCATGTATCTGCATAAACATTTGCAGTATAAGACATGTTATATTATACAAAGAAATAATATTCAGTACGTGATGAGCTTTGTGGTAGACTCAACAGATGCACTCCTTGATTAACCTGTGCTTCTTCATATCTGTTTTAACAGAAAATAGATGTGTTGCTGTAGGAACAGACGTTGCATCCTTCTTATAAGTGTAATATTATTTTCATGCATATTACAAGCATATGGGCTGTTTATAAGTGCTTATAAAGAACATATTAATGCCTTATTCTGTATGAATATATATTTTGGATCCCTTTATCCACTCCATACTTAACAACTACCTTACTAACTACAAGTTTATTAAGGAAAAATGATTAGTCATCCAACACCTCCATTACTAAATCCAAAACATCATTTTATACCTAGCAACAGAGACTTTAGCTGTTTGCAGACTAATGCAGGTCTGTGTATGTTGCTTTCACTAGTTTTTTTAAAATTTAATATTGAAAAAAGAGACATGAAAAAAAGGCTCCTTTTTAGTGTTTTCCATAAAAACGAAAAATAAGAATTCAGCTTGATTTTTCATTTTTCATACAGGGTTGAAAAAAATTATTAGCAGCCTGAATATTTGATTTCTACAAGTGGGCGGGAATTAAACACTCCTTCCTGCTGATTGGTCAGCTGAAGATCAAACCGTGTCGTCATCAGTTCATCAGTTTCGCACAAAAGAAGACTTGTCTCGACACAACCTTACCGGGGCAGAATCTAGACAGGCTTCCTTCTGTGTGCTGTTCTCAAAGTGCCAGGGGGTCCGCAAAGTAATTTGCTATCGCCTACAGTATTTTCAGGACTGTAAATCACTTTCCTTTTTTTTTATCATGAAACATGCTGTGATTTATTCCAAATAATTTATATAATGCAACATCAAATAATCTCAATGTATAATGTTCAGAGTATAGACACAGTGGTATTTGTGGCAAGAAAGATGTTAAAGGAGACAAAGTATTCTGTTGTTTTCAATATTTTTCAAATAAATAAATAAATAAATAATGTCTGGAATATTGCCGAAGTATATCAAAGGGTTCTAAGGGCATATTGTAGGGTTTTGTCGAGCCATTCATTACATGTGGTTGTTTGACAAGAAAAGATGAAATGTAGTTGCAGTAAACGTGTTAAGAATCAGAAAAAAAAAATCAAGCTGAATTCTTGTTTTTCGTTTTTCTGGAATATTGAAAAAACAAAAAAGGACATTTTTCATGTTTCTTTTTCAATATTAAATCAAAAACAAATGAACGCAATGTACACGAATCCGTGTATCATTCGTCCATTTGTTTTTTGATTTAATATTGAAAGAAGAAACATGAGAAAACGGCTTCTTTTTCGTTTTTTCATTTTTTCCAGAAAAATGAAAAACAAGAATTCAGCTTGATTTTTCGTTTTTCGTTCAGGGGTGGAAAAATGAATGAACAGCTTGAATATTCGATTTCTACAAGTGGGCGGAACGAAACGCCCCTTTCTGCTGATTGGTCAGCCGAAGATTAAACCGTGCCCCTGTCAATTCTTCCGCAGTTTGGCGCAGAATAATAGTCCTCCGCTGCTGCAGTTGAACGGATAATTAAAGCGTTTATTGCAACTACATTTATTTTTTTTTCTCACGAAACAACCACACTAACGAATGGCTCGACACAACCCGTACCGGGGCAGAGCCTAGACAGGGCTTTGTTCTGTGTGCTATTCTCAAAGTGCCACGTTTTTTTTTTTTTGTTCCAAAGTAACTTTAATAATAATAAAACTTAATAATGCATTTAAAGTCAGCTAACCTTAATGCAGCATGTTAAAAGACGTGTCAGCTGTGTTATGGTTCATGTTTGTGGCATACGCCAGAAAGATGTTCAAGGAAAGCATCGCATTCTATTGTTTTCTTTGTTGTTCAAAAGGATGCATCTTGCTGTCATTTTGAATTTACACAAATAAAAAAACATTTTTTCCATTTCGAATGATGTCCTGCTCCTATCTGTATGACTGTAAATGACTGTAAATTCAAATAATGGCGCTAGTGCCTCGCACGCTCACACAACCTACCAATGCACTGCTCATTGTCAAAGTAAAGCACCGTCAACCAAACATATAAAAAGTTATTACGCTTAATTAAATGTGTCTGATGTACAATAGCCTATAGGCAAAATGTAACTTGTATAGTTGCTGACTGTTATTTTGCTTGCATACTGGGACCCGATTGAAGAAGCCTTCTTTACAAAAATATTTTAGCAGGTAAATCGCAAAGAGGCGATGGAAACTTTGGAATTAAATAAATGCCTTTCGGCGTTTAACATACATGTTGTTTGTAATGGCACTATTTTTAAATAGGCTAGCATATTTTTATTTTACATGGCTACTTATATTTTTTATTCTTGTTTGTTTTCTGAATGCCATTCATTTACGGGTTTGCCATGAAGTGAGGTGAAGTAAATGTTAATAGTGTTTATTTACAATGACAGCGCGGAGTGAACGCACCACGACTTGCTCTGGTTGTCAGATAGTCATAATGACAGTTCTTGTGTGAACGTTAGGCTTACACCAGAGTCAATGCCTATTCTTTCCTTTTTGTATTAGTGTTTAAAATATTTAATGTACAACTAATCTAATTATTTGTATCTTATTTATTTATTTATTTGTAACTTATTGGGCAACCAGGGTAGGCTGCCATCAAAAGGACGGCCATCAAACCCTGCCAACTAATGCAAAGCGTAAGTAAATGTATGTATACATAGAAGAAAGCCCTGTCTAGCCTGTGCCCTGGTACGGGTTGTGCCGAGACATCGTTAGTTTGGTTGTTTCGTGAGAAAAAAGATTAAATGAAATTACAATAAACGCGCGAATTATCCGCTCAACTGCAGCAGCGTCGGATTATTATTCTGCGCGAAACTGTTTATCCTATTGTTTACTGTATTTATTAGTTTGGCCAGTGTCATTGTGGGTTTTGATTATTTTGCCATTTTTCATGTGACAAAGTGATATAAAAGTAATGCGGTCAAGACCTGTCTGGAACTACGTTCACCATGCATTTCGCTGAAAATAATTGCACACCTTAGAACATTTGTCAGCCAATCAGATTCAAGCATTCAATGATCCCGAAGTAAAATCATGTATTTTCAGACAATAATGCTTGTTTTTTTATGTTTTGCTTTTGAATATATACAGTACTGTGCAAAAGTTTTAGGCCACTAGTATTTTCACCAGCTAAAAAATGGTTTAAAGTAAGTTATTTCTATCTTTTGCTGTAGTGTGTCAGTAAAAAATATGGGTTTACATTTCCAAACATTCTGTTTGCCATTATTCGTAATAATCTAGTGAGATTTTTGTTTGCACAAGGAGTCTGACAACAGCCAGTGCTCCACACAGAGATCTGATCTCACCATCATCCAGTCTGTCTCTGGAATGACCTGAAGAAACAGAACAAACTGAGACAGAGTAAATCCAGAAGAACTGTGGCAACGTCTCCAAGATGCTTCAAGAGACCTATCTGCAAAACTACCTGAAAAATTTTGCACAAGTGCACCTAGGGCAAAAGCTGCTGTAAACGCAAAGAATGGTTGCACCAAATGTTGATTTTATTTAGTTTATAGAAGGCAATTGATAAAGAATCTATTTATGACAGCATCCTCATTTTACAGCATTTTTACACAAGTGCCTAAAACTTTCAACAGTGCTGCAGCTTTGCAGGTAGGTTTCTTGAAGCATCCTGGAGACTTTGTCACAGTTCTTCTGGGTTTAGTCAGTCTCAGTTTTTCTGTTTCTTCATGTCATTCCAGAGACAGACTGGATGATTGTGAGATCAGATCTCTGTGTGGAGCACTGGCTGTTGTCAGACTCCTTGTGCAAACAAAAATCTCACTAGATTATTACAATTAATGGCAAACAGAATGTTTAGAAATGTAAACTGATATTTCCTACTGACACACTACAGCAAAAGACTGACTTTAACTGACTTTAAACCATTTTTTAGCTGATGAAAATACTAGTGGCCTAAGACTTTTGCACAGTACTGTATATTTATTAGGTCTGTCAGTTTAATGCATTAACTTAATTAGTTATTAAAAAACAACAATTAAAATATTTTAACACAGTTAACGCACTGGCCCTGCCTCCAGACCTCTACATCGTCTTATATTTTATGTAGTTGACTGTTGACAAATATAATGCAGGGCAACAACTCCATAAATGCAGTTATGCCCTAAAATTCCAGATATTGGTGTGAAAAATGTGTCCAGATTAAGTTCTTAGCAATGCATATTACTAATCAAAAATTAAGTTTTTATATATTTATGGTAGGAAATTTACAAAATATCTTGATGGAACGTGATCTTTACTTAATATCCTAATGATTTTTGGCATAAAAGAAAAATGGATAATTTTGACCCAAATATTGATACAAATATACCCGTGCTACTCAAGACTGGTTTTGTGGTCCAGGGTCACATATTTATATATATCACATATCACACAATATCACACGGGCAGCAACAGGCCCATGACAATGAGTGCTGATTTTGTCCCGATCTATCACAAGCTTAAATGTGATTTTATACAACAGTTTAGTAAATAAGAGGTTGATATTATGTTATAATTTAAACATTATATTATGTGTTTTTGCTCAATTTTGCAAAAAACATATTACCTTTTAAGCCACAGCAGAATCATTGCTGAGCAACACAGCATCGTTTAGTTTTTGAATGAATCTGCGTTTTGAACAAATCAATGATTCAAAGGCCTATTTATAAAAAGAGCAGTTTACTTCATTCCTGAATGAATCAGCCGTTTGAATGAATTGAATCGAATCTCTAAGCTCTTTGCAGCTCATTTTACAGTCAGAAAGCAGCTAGCTTGTGATGCTAACAACACTAGCGGACTTGGTGATTGTAAAGATCATCAGACAAGAAGCCTTAAATAGTTTTTTTTTTTTTTGTAATACAATATATAATTGCAACTCTAATAATAATATGACCAGTCTGTGAAGGTTTCCACTACAGTATCCTGACATGCAAGTGCTGTTAAATATCATACTGTTCTGTATGGTTTAATAGAGATCAAGATCTGCCCTTATTGAGATATTTTACACCTTTCTGGAGTTGTATTTTTTAGGTTTTGCTGTATTTAAGAATATATATATTTGCAGTATAACTACCAAAAACCATCTCAATATATTTTTACAGCTCCTCTCTCCGGAGCTCTGTTAAGAACAGGTTGATTTTGGCCTGTCTAGTTAATATTCATGAGCCTCTCTTCTGATTGGCCTGTTGTTTTGTGAGTGACACACAGCCAGGCCAACCACAGGGAACTAGGGTCGTGTATATGCTGTAGCCTGCTGTGGTTTGGTGATACTCACAAGTAAGGTTAATAGAAACACTGGTAATGATGGTCACTTCTGAGGGAAATGTTGTTCAGCCATACATGTTTGAGCTGAACTCAGACCTTGAATCCAGCCCCCTCCTCAAACACGCTTACAAAACAATGTTTCAGAATGGTAATTAATGTTTTTTTTTTTTTTTATTAATGTTGTTCAGAAGTGTAATGGTGTAGTTTCCTGACATCCATCAACTGAACAGCGTTTTCTTGACATGTTTCCATGTTGCTGTTTCTCAGCAATGGCATGGACGTGATGTTGTCTGGGGGTTTGGCAAAAGGAGGGTGGGACAGTGGCGGTGCTCGAGGTGGGGACTGTGGATGTGAGTGTGTTTTCTGAACATCACATTTTTACAGAAGTCACAGCCAGGAAATTTGAGTTTTGACAATATGGGACCCTTAACTGTTCCCTCCTGGTGGAATGACCTGCCCAATTGATCCGAGCAGCTGATTCCTTAACCATCTTCAAGAAACGGCTAAAAACACATCTCTTCCATCTTTATTTGACCCTCTAACTCTACTCTAGCTCTCTCTATTCTAATTCTATTCTTTACAAAAAATTACTCTATTCATTTTCTAACAGCTTGTTTTCTTAAAAAAAAACTAAGACTAGCTTCTCTATTTTTATCTATTTTTTTTGTTGCATTCTATTTATTTGTTTTCTTTCTATATATTATATAATTAACAAAAAGGGCCTCTAACCCTAGCTTGCTCTATTCTTTTTCTGTTGTCTTTATTTTGTTTATTATATAATAAAAAAAATCTTGCTACATGTACTGTGATAGGCTAACTGAGACTTGTCATAGCACTTCCATATCATTGCTCTTTTGTTGATTTTGATTGCTTTCATTGTCCTCTTTTGTAAGTTGCTTTGGATAAAAGTGTCTGCTAAATAAATAATGATAAACATAAATGTCTGCTACTAGTTAAACAGCAGCTCTACTTTCATCATTCACTTAGGTCAGAAAAGAACCGGTCCCTAAATGAGACTGAAAGATTTTTTTTTCTCCATTTGTGTCACCTGATAGAGTTTGAGTTTCTAGTCACTGACACCTCCTGGCTTGTTTAGTTCGACTCTGAAAGTCACATAACTTTCAGAAATGTATTGATATAACTGCATTGACTAAAACCATTGTATGAGAACAAAGCTTAAACTGAATTAAGCTGCACTATTTTAAGGTCTACAGAACCTCAGACACTTTGATCTTCTGAGACGGACAATACACACACAGTGTATTAAGATACAGACATTTGTTTCCACATGTCACTGAGAGAAGATGTGAGAAAAGTCCCTTTCCACCTATTCCTTCCATCCACTTCCCCTCACCCATCTCCTCTCACTCAGCTCACTTAGAATGGTCAATAGCATAATATAATGTTCTATATGAATACACGTGATATCCATAGTCATGTTTGGCATCATTTGAACTGTCACTGTGTGTCTGGTACAATGGTCTCATTTTCACAAGAAGTAAACTAAAAGGTAAACAGATCCTAAGAGTTCCGAGATATATTGCTCACTGTTGAGGGTGCACTATTTCCCAGTGTCTTGCATGCAAATTACCATCTGTCCCCAAAAGGTGCAAACGATCAAGTCTAGAAATTGTTAGTTCCTGTCTCCATTTCGGGGGATGTCTGTCTGGGTCTGAAGTACTTAAAGAAGTGTAGCAAGAAGATCAGGGCACTTTCTGTAGCCAGAATGAGCCCATGGTACGAAGTGTGCTGACACACTTTGTACTATGTATTTGTGTGAAGTCAGGTATGCATCTTACTCCTAGATTTATCTTGGAGATTTCTTGTATTGATTTGATATCTTTGAATTGGCTGCATAATTGGCATAATACATATTTACCTGACCTCTAATAAATTGTTACATTTGATTTTATTCTGACTTACTCTGAAATTATTTTATCAAGTAGATTAAGTGAAGGCGTATGTTACCGCAAATACGTGTCCAGGGTTAAGTACACACTAGATCTCAGGTTAGATGGAGCATGGGACACATCAAGTGAGATTCTAGATTTCTGACTAACTGCTTGACTTCAGTTAAGTTGTTATGCAGTTGCATTAACTATGGGGGGCTAGACAAAATACTACTGGAGTATTAGCATGGTTCGGGCATATTTCATAATACTAGCCATAACCTCTGGTTAGCTTTATTCAAGTTGTTATATAGTTAGACTAACTATAGGGGGCTAGATAAAACACGATTGAAGTATTAGCATACTTCATAGTGCTAGCCATAACCTCTGATTTAGTTTGAGCTTTAACTAAGTTGTTACATAGGTGACTGTAGGGGGCTAAACAGAACCACTATTTAAAACATGACAAGCATGAGGCGGTCTATTAAATAGTTAGCCATAACCTCTGATTAGTGATCATACTGGAGGGTTTGTGATTGTGGGGCCCATGTAAATCGGCCGACATGAGGCACCCTGAGCGACATAGATTCCAAATGAAAGAGTAAATATAAAGTAAAGAGTTAAATAAAATAAGCAAATGTTAAAATAATAATTACAAATAGAGAAACAACCAATTCGTATGACAACCTAAATTCGAGGTAAAATGGAGTTAGATTAGATGATAAAATGGAGTCAGATTCGAATTTAATTTAAATTTAACAACTTTGCGCGCTGAAAAGACCGAACACGCGAGAAACCTTCATCCACCTTTGGATACCTCCATTGGACCAATCGCGTGGACCTTACACTATCATCTTCTGAAGAGCTGCTTTACAGCCGAATTACATCCTGCAACATCAAACTGGTATTGAACTGAATTGAATAAAGCACTAAAGAAATGAAGGTGACTTGATTTGATTTATTTTTTGGTATACTGTCACTTGTGTTTTTCTCTCTGTGATTTCCACTTTGGCTCCTTCCGTCTCTTTGACAGAAAGCTGATCAAAGAAGATAAGAAACATTTTCCAGAGTGCTGTCTGTGTCCTGCTGTCCTGTTGAAACTGTTGTGTATTCTTATGGTTGAGTTTATTTATTTGTTTATTTTTGGCATTGCTCTTTAATCTGAGGTAATGTCAATTAATCTACTGTAATAGTGACACCAATGTGTAACTTCTAATATTCCAAGTTAGAGCTTTTTTGTTCCTTCATTTACAAGTTATTAATATTTTCAACATCAATTTGAATATGTTTGTTTTTACCATTTATGAAAACTGTAGGAAGGTGGGTGCCTTTTTAGTTGTGTTTTCACTGTCTGCTCCTGTTTTGTGGCCAGTTATGGAGTTAAACTTTTGTTTTGTTGTTAATTTGTTTTGTCTGATCAGTTTAGATAAGATTTTACTCCTAAGATATTCCTTTATATTGTTGCATCCTATAGAAACTCCTAGACTCGTATAGATATACAGAGACACTGAAAAGTTTTAACAATAAAACCCAAAAACTCCTTCTGCTTGACATACTTGAGTTTGTCCAGTGAGCAGTTTGGATCCTCCAGCTTTCCAGAGAGCAGCTTGACTCCTGAATCTCCTGGGTGATTGTAGCTCAGATCCAGCTCTCTCAGGTGTGAGGGGTTTGAACTCAGGGCTGAAGACAAATAACCACAGCCTTCCTCTGTCACCATACAGCCAGACAACCTACAAAAACATACAACAACAGTCCACATCACATTAATGTGTTTATTGTTCCTTTTAATATTGAACTGATTGTGATCAGTAAAAACAACTGGTCACAAAAAAGATCATTTTGTGCTCATTTAGCATTATTAGGAAGAAACAAATATTCCCCCAAATCATTGGACATTATATATCTTGCATTTAAATGCAAAAGTAAAGTATTAGATCTCTCACACAAACAATAGCGGTACAATACTGTTCCTGAAAACGTATGTCAACAACGTAGTAAAAGAAAGAATATAAAGATAAGATTTAAAAACAAAACGTCATGTTCTAAAATTAAATAAGAAGCTGCTTGCAGATTCCCACAGTCACACTTGTAAACACAACACTGAAATCCACACTTGAAGATTTTAAGCCTGATTTTCCTCCCTAAGCATTCAGAGAGGAATAGCCAGATTCAAGGCTTGTTGCAAATAAAACATATTTGATATTTATGACTCTTGATCATGCTGCCTCTGATGTGATACCCATCATAGTTCCCCAGATCTCAATCCAATCAAGCATCTATGGGATGTACTGAACAAACAAGTCCGATTTATGGAAGGCCCACCACGCAGCTCATGACTTAAAGGATCTGCTGCAAACATATTGATGCCAGATACTACAGCACACCTTCAGGTCTCTAGTGGAGTCCATGCCTTGACACTTCAGGGCTGTTTTGGTAGCAAAAGGGGGACCAACACAATATTAGGAAGGTGGTCATAATGTTTGCCTGTTCGGTGTATATGTGATGCGATCTGGGAAAATCCATGGGATGTTGTGCTGGGACATTTTCAATAAATTCTAAAATTAGGTTGAATGTAATTTTTTTGGGCCAAAATTAGGCTTTCATTCAATTATTATTATATAACATCTTCTCTATCATCTCTGAAAATATCTTGGCAAAATGCACTTGTTTAGTGCAGAGAACTGGTGATTTATTGCAGCAATCAGAAATGACTGTGTCTTTCTCTTTTGTTAAGAAAGCACTAGGAGGTGCACCACAACAGTTAACCTATCAAAATATACCATGTAACCTATACAATAAAGGTGTATAAATGCACATTTCCCGCCAGTCCTGTGTTAACTACAGCACAAACTGTTTATTCATTTATTTATTTATTTATTAATATAGTGAGATGGCAGAGTTTTGAGTTTTAAGTAGCTGCTCACTTCAAACAATCTTGCTCATCTCAATCTGCTCAATCTTGGTGATGTCAGTAACCTAAACAATGTTATAATGGACTATTTCACATCCGGAGATACAGACAAATGTATGTGTGTGTGTGCTTCCTGTTGTACATGAATTACAGTGAATTGTTGATTTTGCCTTTCATTTACATCTGGAAGGGAATTTCATCTGCACTGCATTTTTTCTACACTACATACTTGCTGTGCTAACATCATAGAGGAAACAAAAAGTGTGAGAAGGTTGAATCCATGCCTGACAAGCTCCTCTCACCATATCCACAGGCCTCTTCCTTTGTGACAGTGGTGTTGTTCTGTACCTCTTGTTCCAAAAGAGCACTTAAATGTCCACCTGAATGTTCTCATACTTAAATTTTGAAAAAAATGTTTGGACATTTACATGTAAAGAACAGAAGTTGACCTAGGAGGACTACAAATCTGCACTATCCAAAATCACAGCACAATATTTAAATAAGTATTTATAAGTATTGACACTCTTTTAAAGACTCTTCTAAAGACTTTAGATCTGTTCCCTTGTTTCGCTAAAGGAGAGGCCATAATGTCTTAGTTTAATAGTGTAACTCTGATTTTATTTAAAATGTGTCTCTACCTGCTACCTGTCCTTTCATCTCACTCTACACTTCTTCTCTGTCCATGTCTTCTTACAGTTTTTCCTCGTGCTCTTCTTACTACACCAATGTAGTAAGGATGTACTGTTTTTTACATCCACCTCTCTGATCATTTCTGTCTTGACCGGGGAAATATATATCCGCATGAACCATTTATATTGCAGTAATCTGCATCTAGTATTGACACTACATGTTTGCGCAAACAAACAAGAATCCATCCATTCATCTTTAGAAATATCTTCCTGAAGGTCATTTTTCCATGCAGTTAAATAGGACATAGAACTTTCTTTTGAACCCTCTAAAAGTGTATTATAAAAAAAAAAGATAGATTGCCTTTATCCCTTAAATGTTTCAAAGCATGTTCTTCTATAGTTGATGAAGGCACTGAATAAGTTTTAATTTCAGAGTGTATAAAACTTCTTATCTGCAGATATTTGAAGAAGTGTTTCTGAGGAATATCGTATTCTCTCATCAATTGTTGAAACAACATCATTATACCGTCCTTATATAAATATTTTATTTGTTTTGCTCCCTTGTACATCCAATTTTTAAATCCCCCATCATTTCTCCCAGGCACATTGTATTACCCCAAATTGGTGACAGACTTGAAAGTTTAATTGTTTCACCTAAAAAGTCATAAGGCTTCATACCATACACCAATAGAATTTCTAAGGAAAGGATTATGTGTAGATTTTTTTAGCATTTTAACTGAGGAAGAATAAAGATACATTTCTAATGGAATTGTTATTCCATTTTTTTTCTATATCTATCCATGCAGGAGGGTCTGTTTCTATAAAGTAATACATAGCAGAACATAATTGAGCTGCCCAATAATAAAGTTTTATATTTGGTACTTTAAGCCCTCCCCGTTCATATGGTAAATAAAGTAGGGACAGACGTAACCGAGGACACTTGTTATTCCATATAAACCTTATGAACATTTTCTTTAGAAAAGAATTTAGGTAGAATTGACATCTTTATAATATTTATACATCCAATCATTGAGATTGGCATTGGATTCCATCTCTCGAGCGAGTCCATGACTTTTTTTTATTAATGGGTCATAATTAATTGAAACAATCTCTTTTATATTTGTAACTATCTTAATTCCTAAGTATGTAAACCCTTCTTGAGAACTGAAAAATTGTTGCCTATTGTTTGTATAGTTTCTCCTTTCATCCAAGTTTAATAATAGCAAGGCACTTTTATTATTGTTAACTTTATACCCTGAGAACTCTCCAAATACTGTTAATAAAGTGTTAAGTGCTTGAATTGAAAGTTCTAGATTACTAAGAAAAACAACAATATCGTCTGCAAACAAAGATAAACGGTGTTGTCTCTCACTTATTATTATGCCTTTAATTTCAGGACTGCTCCGAATTGCTATTGCAAGAGGTTCTACTGCAAATAAAAACAACAAAGAGGACAGTGGGCACCCTTGACGGGTGCCTCTACTTAAATTAAAGGGCTTTGAGATTTGGTTATTTGTTATTATTTCTGCTCGTGGATCATTGTAAAGTAATTTGATCCATCTAATATACCCCTCACCCAACCCAAATCTCTTAAGCACCTCGAAAAGATACCTCCATTCAATTCTGTCGAAGGCTTTTTCCACGTCCAATGACAGAATTGCATGGCCCTCTGCATTTTGTTTTTTATATACTATATTTAAGACTCTTCGTATGTTATGAAAGGCTTGCCTTCCAAGCACAAACCCATTTTGATCGTTCATGATAAGGTTTGGAATGTAAGTTTCAATTCTCTTAGCTAGAGCCTTACAAAGAATCTTAGTATCGCAGGACATTAACGATATGGGCCTATAGGATGATTTTTCATTGGGAGGTTTACCTGGTTTTAATATAAGAGTAATCAGAGCTGATCTCTGAGAAGGGGGTAATATTCCTTTTCCCAAAGATTCATTAAACATTTCAAGTAAGTGTGGTAGAATTTTCCTTGCAAATGTTTTGTAAATTTCCATCGGGAGACCATCCGGTCCCGGAGCCTTACCGTTACTCATGTCCTGTAGAGCCTCTGAGAGCTCTTCTATACTTAGATTCTTTTCTAAATTACTTCTTGTCTCCTCTGATAATTTTGGAAATTGAATTTTATCAAGAAAATTATTTTGCCCCTCTGAATAGTTGGTGTTTTCCGATTTATACAAATTTTCATAATAGAGTTTAAAAATATTATTTATTCCATTGGGTCTACAGTCTTCTCCCCATTCTCTAAGAAAACTGAATTGATGGCTCTATCTGTTTGTATTTTCTTGATTCTCCACGCTAGAAGTTTTCCTGATTTTTCCCCCTGATAATAATATGACTGCTTTAGCCACATTAAGTTCTTAGATATTTTACTACTAGTTATTTCATTATATTGGGCTTTCAGTACAAGAAGTTCTTTCTGCTTTGAAGGGTCATTATTGGTAAAGAGATGCCGTTCTAGTACTTTAATTTGTTTCTCCAGGTCTACTAATTGTGCCTGATAAATTTTGGATCTGTATCTTGTAAAACTTAATATCTCCCCTCTAATATATGCCTTGAAGGCCTCCCATTTAACTGAGGCACTCGTCTGATTTGTATTAACTAGAAAATATAGATCTATTTTATTATCCAAAAATTTTACAAAATCTTGATCAAAAAGCCAACTTGCTTGGAATCAAAATCAGGGAGGGGGGAGTACAAGATTGTCTAATTGGATTGTAAACAAAACAGGGGCATGGTCAGACAGTAGGATACTATCATACCAACTTTTACCTACCTTCACCACCAAACCATTGGAAATTAAAAAATAATCTATTCTTGAATATGTTTTATATGTATTTGAAAAGAATGAGTTGTCACGAATCTGGTCGGTGTCCCGCTGTCCGCTCACCACCAGAGGTCACTCTCACCCCACCATCACACTCTGACTGTTGTACCACACCCCGGACTACATCTTCCGTCATGCATCACGCTGATTGCGTCAGCACATGTGACCAATCAGCAGCACCATAAAAGCCCCGGTCCAGAGCCTCACCATGTCTCGTTTGACCGCCCAGAATCAAGTCACGTCTCGTCTGACCGCCCAGAGCCAAGTCACGTCTCGTCTGACCTTCCAGAGGCCCATCACGTCTTGTCTATCTGTCTAGAGCCTCACCGTATGCCGTCTGACGGCCCAGAGTCAAGTCACAACTCATCCAACACCCCAAGGGCACGGCCAGTCATGAAGGCCAGCGTGGTGGACCCACCACTAGTGTCAGGGCGATCTTCAAACATCCTAGTACCATCAACATCATCAGAACCCTCCTTTAATGATGTCCTGTCACCTGCCGCTGCTCTTCCTATAATGGCGGTGGCCTTCTGGTGTGTGTGGGCTGCACACTCAGCTCCTGAGGTCACGTCTGTTCCCGAGTCAGCTCCTGAGGTCACGTCTGTTCACAAGTCTGCCCCTGAGGTCACGTCTGATCACAAGCCTGCTCCAGAGCTCAGAAGTCTGATCACAAGCCTGCTCCAGAGCTCCTGTCTGATCACCAAGCCTGCTCCAAAGCTCCCGTCTGATCACAAGCCTGCTCCAGAGCTCCGTCTGATCACAAGCCTGCTCCAGAGCTCCTGTCTGTTTACAAGCCTGCTCCAGAGCTCCCGTCTGATCACAAGCCTGCTCCAGAGCTCCTGTCTGGTCTCAAGTCTGCTCCAGAGGCCCCGTCTGGTCTCCAGTCCGCTCCAGAGGCCTCTTCCGTTGGAGAAGCTGCGCTCATGCCTCCTGAGGTGTCGGCACTCGCCGTAGAACCTCCTAGGGAGGCGGCGTTAACCTTTGCTCTCTCTGCTTCTTTTTTGAACAAGTTGTGTTTGCTTTGGTATGTTCATGCAGCTGATTATGCAACTGATTTGTCTGCAGTTTCCCATGTTATCAGATCCTATTGTCATGTTGCTCAAAATGTATTATATGTACATAGTTCTCTGTGATATAGTCTTACCCCTCAAAACATCAAGTCATTAGCTCATCGTATGTCATAAACTGTCAGGCATATTCTACACATTTCTGTTTGACTTTTTGTAAATTTGCCATGAATTGTTCAAGTGAATATTGACTTTCACTAATGTCGAGACTACAGATCAACCAATGATAAAGCAGTTCTCTGAAACAGCTCAAAGGTACATCACAACATGAATCTTCAATTGGAAACATATATAGACAGAGGACAACACAAGAGTTACAAATTCTGACAGTGGACTTTCTCATTTTTATTTTCACCTTTGCCCATATTTCTTTTTCTTTTCTATTTCACAATGACTTTGTAATATATTTGTTTTTTTTTTTTTTTTTTTTTGTCTAGTAAAAGTGTAACTGTGAATCCTATCCGGTCTTTTTCAATCAATATCCCACATACAGTAATGTGTAATTTCAAAGTGGAAGAATAGGAGGTGAAAGAGGAAGAGGAGGAGATAAAGGAGGAGGACGACGTCAACAATGTGGAAGAGAAATAGGAAGGGCAAGGGCAAGAAAACAAGCAGTCTCATATATTTGGATTGATGCTTGCCAGTGTTGGATCAGGCATGCAAGAGGATTTTACCCCCGCTGCCTGTCCAGGGCCAATTTAGTCTGTGATGTTGAGGAGGTTCGTTGGCCTGTCCCAGACCAAAGACAGGATGCTGGGGCAGAATAATTATTTTTGTTGTTGTTGACTGTTTTGTGCTGTACACTACACTACAATAAATTAAGGATTAAAACACTTGCAAATGCATAAATTTGTTGTGTTCATCATGTGCATTTTTTTTGCAAGCAACACTTATTACCAGTTTTCGCAGTATTGTTTTAAATTGATCTCATCAGTGTGTAAAATTGTGTTGTATTGTGTGTGTTTTTGAGGGTTTGTGTCATGTCTGAGAGCAAAGTTTGTTTGTTTTTTTCAGCAAGATTGAGTTGTTTACAATGGAGAGCTTCATTTTGATCTGAATATAGTAAGTTCAGGGAATTGAGTTAGAAGAGTTAGGCATCATTTCAAGAAATGTTTAAGCAATTAAGAAAAACGAAATAAGTGGGAGAGTAAGAGTGATTCTTGGCTTTAAGAAACTTGATAACTTGCTTTTATACTTAAGTTTGAAAGTAGGAGTAAATTTCATGAATTCTCAGCACTTAAGACTAAAATGTCACTTTGAGAAGCTTGATAAATATTGGCCCAGAACTGGCCCAATCTGGGCAACACTGACCCAACACCTTGTTCTGGACCACATATCATGTGGTATAATAGCATTTGGGCAGTCCAGTCCTGTATGCCAGAATTGGGCCTCAAGTAAGCCTTAGCATTGCCACATGTAAGCCAACCAAATAAACCAAATAAAAAAATAAATAAATAAACCTCTGTAGATGACCTGGGAAATACATTTACATTTATTCATTTACATTTATTCATTTAGCAGACGCTTTTATCCAAAGCGACTTACAGGTGGGGAATACATCAAGCAATTTGTCCTAAAGAGGCAAAACGACCTACGAAGTGCTCAAAATACCATATAACAGGCATTGTTCAAATAAGTACAAGCTAGAAAGGGAAAAGAGTAGAAAAGGATTTTTTTTTTTTATTAAGTCAAGTAGTGTCGAAAGAGATGGGTTTTCAGCAGCAGAAATAATGTTCACTTAAAGTGAAAACTAAACGTCTTTTGTGACAGTCTTTCACCAACAGGTGTCACTATATTGAAATTAATAATGTCTCATACAGCAGCAAAATACTCTTTATAGTTATTTATTCAAACTGACTGATGAATTTATGGACACCGAATGGTTATTCTGAATAAATCTATTGTTATGTAACAATGTTTACACAGTAGTTTACACCTTTACACGTTTTCCAGTTTGACACAGAACGAGCGATTACATGAGACATTTCAGTAAGTTCTTATAAAATAGCCTAACTTTTGATGTTAATTCATGTTCATATCATACTATAGTAGTAAAAACAAAGATATAATGGGTTCACTTGTTGCTTGAACTGCGGTGTTAAAGCGTTCACGTCAGTCGTGGTAAAGAGTGCCAAAACCGTATTTATTGTTTGATTTTTGTTATGAATTAGCCATGATTTTGAAGCTGATACTTTGTTTATTAGAAAGTAACAAAGCACAAAGCTTATTGCGATTACTGGACGGCAAGTGCAACACAAATAGGTGAATACGAAGTTCACGCATTAACAGAACACAGAATATTACGGTGACGCTTTGCTTCCACACACATATTATATTTTCCACTCAATTATGTCGTAATAACGAGATCTTATGTCATTTTAATGACATCTTTTTTTTTCGTAATAACGAGATGTTCTTTCGTTAAAACGATATGATTATCTCATAAAGACAACATAATCTCGTTAAAACAACAGATTTTTTTCTAGTAATAACGACATATTATGTCATAAAAACGATAGAATATGATTACATTATGTGAGTGAACTAAGTGATTTTCAGCACTGCTGTCGACACAGTCCTGACATAAAGCAGGATCTGCAGGAGGGATAATAGAAATACAGTGTTTTAAATGCATTTTCATGCAATGGTTTTTATTGTAGTGGCATGTTTATTAGGATTAATAGAAAAGTGTTTTATAACGTTTTGTTGTTATTGTGAAAGTACACAAAATAAAGCAGACATTTATATTTCTTTCCTGTGTCATCAAAATGCAAGAGATGGTGCCGGTGTCGCCGACCCGAGAAGTGCAGTGTTAAGCTTTCTATGAAATGTATATTTGCAAGAAACATAGCCTATGCAACAGCATGAAGAAACGTTATTGTGACTAATTTGCAGAACGGTACATGAGATGAACTCTTATTCTGTGTGATGGGACAGTAAAGCCAGGCAGAGATGAAAAGTGGAGTCAAACAATCAAGCTTAATTTTCGTTTGTCCAACAATAACAATAATAGGCCTAAGAAGAAGAAGAAGAGGAAGAATAGGCCATAATAATAATAATACACCGTTTTAAATCCTAATAAACATGAATTTTCATTACATGAAAATACATTTAAAACACTGTATTTCTATAATCCCTCCTGCAGATCCTGCTTTATGTCAGGACTGTGTCGACAGCAGCGCGGACAATCGCTTAGTTCACTCACATAATGTAATTATATTCTATAACGGGAAAAACATATCTTTATTACATAATATGTTGTTAATACGACTTAATAAATATGTTGTTTTAACGAAATAAGTATGTCGTTTTAATGACATTACATCTCGTTATTACGAGAAAAGATGTCGTTAAAACGACATAAGATCTCGTTATTGCGACATAATTGAGTGGAAAAAATAATATGTGTGTGGCAGCAATGCATCACCGTAGCATATAGACTAAGATCTGAGAACTGACACACCTCTGTCATTTTCAATCTCTCTCAGTCTGCGTCTAAGCATGTGTGCCGTCAACACGGCTGTTTGGCAGAGATGAGGACTGTTTGAAAGTCTTTTTTTTTTTTTTTACACAAAAACTTGATGCGCATCGTGTCAGTTTAACCCTTTAGGCGCCAGGGTTTTTTTTGAAAAATGCTGAATTTTGACATTAAGATTTCAAAAGCTTGTGGCTTGAAAGGGTTTAAAGATAGAGGTCTACTGTAAATTAGAAAAATGTTGGGCATGACCAAAAGTTTATGTGGGGTGTAAATATACTAATCTAATTTGCATATTATGACGTCACGAGGGGCGGCCATCTTGAATTTCACAATATTTAGGAAATAGTTGATATTGAATTGATGTTTGAACTTATTTGCATGTTTTTTTTTTTTTTTGGTCTTTTTATCCTCATTCCAAATTATCATAAAATAGGAAACCAACAATAACACAGGAGAAAGCACAAAATTATTACTATATTACTATACTAGTAGTAAAACGTATGTGAACAGTAGCCTACTTTTTGATCAACTCATCAGTAATATTCAGGAAATAATAGATATTGAATGGATGTTTGAACTTATTTGCATGTGATTTTTTTGGTCTTTTTATCCTCTTTCCAAATGATCAGAAAAGAGGAAACCATTTGAACTTATTTGCATGTGTTTTTTTTTTTTTGTCTTTTTGTCCTCATTCCAAGTGATCAGAAAAGAGGAAACCAACAATAAAACAGGAGAAAGTACTACATTATTACTATATTACTATAATATACAGTAGTAAAACGCATGATCCAGATCACCCCGCTGCCTCTATCACGTCTCCCGGCTCTCGCACGCACAGAGCGGCCACTCCCACCTCCGTGGGGCGCTGGATCCAGCGCTGCTGAATCCAGAGAGCTAGTGCTACTTTCAGCCCCACGTTCACCCCTGCCACTCCCTTCCCCGTTGGGCAAAGGGTCGAAATGATTGCTTTTTTTGTGCTTCATGAACACTTTCGCTTTGACGGCAGCACCATTGCGCTGTAAAGATGTACCGGGAGATGCGCGATCATTAGACGGCCGATCGTCATTTCCAAAAGGCAAATATTCCCCTTCAGAGTCAGAATCGGTGAATAACATGTGCAACACATCCTTACAGTACAACTTTTTACTTTTTATTTGGCGATTTTCTCTCACAAAACTCACAATTCACTCGCACGCTATGAACTGAACTGCTTCCGCATCAGAGATACGATAGCTCACTTGATTTGCTATTTCCTCAAACATGTTGAATAGGAACATGACGTAATTTTGGTCTAGAACCAAAGTACTACAAGTCTGTCATCTAGTGGTAGGGAATACAAATGAGATATTACACCATATTAGAAACTACAGTCTGTTTTAATGAGTATGACGTCTTGTCGCAATTTTGCGACTTTGGCGCTTAGAGGGTTAATGTGAACATACAAAAGATGTGATTGCAGGAACAACCAGGAAAAAGGCGTTACTTGAACATTTTTAAGTTTAAATAATAAATAGTCGCTGGTGCCAACCTGGTTGGTTATGTATCCTTCTTAAGACTCATATCCAGATCAGCCTGTATCAGTTAAAGGTGTTGCATCCTACTAAAAGTAGCCAAATTCTATTAAAATATTTAGGCCATATTTACTATTAGCCAGTGTCAAGTGCTACATCCATATATGGTGTTCCACAAGGTTCCATCCTTGGGCCAGTTTTTTTTTTTTTACTATATATGCTTCCTCTTGGGAGCAGAATTCAGAAATATGATATGAATTACCATCTTTATGGATGACATACAATATTATATATATATATATATATATATATATATATATATATATATATATATCAGTTGGGCCGAAAGACACTGTTGTAATAAAACATTTGTCCATCTGTCTGTCCAGCATTGTAAAATGGATGAATGCAATTTTTTTTAAAACTGAACAAAGATAAAACTGAAATTTTTATTGTGGGTAAAAAACCTGAGTGGGAGAGGATTGAAGCTGAATTGAGTTTCTTAGCTATACAATGTCAGAAAGAGGTAAAGAACCTGGGTGTCATTTTGGACTGTGATCTGAGTTTTAAGTCTCATATGAACCAAGTTACAAAAACATGTTTCTATCATCTAAGAAACATTGCCAAGATTCATCAGTTTTTATCTCTCGATGATGCTAAGAAACTAATTCATGCATTTATATTCTCTCGACTAGATTATTGCAATGCTGTGTAAACTGGTTTACCTAAGTGTTCTATAGTTAAGCTGCAATTGATACAAAATGCAGCGGCTAGAGTATTAATGAAATTGAAGAAATGAGAACATATTACACCGGTTTTAATTCAATTACATTGGTTACCAGTGCACCAAAGGACTGATTTTAAGATTCTTATTTTAGTTTATAAAGCATTGCGTAATCTGGCACCTTTTTATATCTCTGATTGTCTGGTAAGATACAATCCTAAACAAATGTTACGATCTTCTGGTGCTGGATTTTTAGAATATTACACAGTAAATCTTAAGTGATCTGGTGGTTCCTCTTTTAGTCACTATGCTCCAAAAATTTGGAATTGTCTTCCAAACGAAGTGAGTGTAATGAAGGGTCGGCAGAGTTGGGATCCATGTGCAGCGTATTTATTAAAGACGATGTCAGACAGGCAAGGTACAACACAGCAAACAGGAATGTAGTAGGTAAGGCAATACTCAGAGTCGAAATACAGGCAGAAGGTCGGGGCAGGCAGCAGCCAGAGAACACAGTAGTCAATAACACAGCGAGAGGTCCAAAGGGCAGGCGGCAGGGTTCAAACAACAATAGGCAGTCCAAGGTAATACACAGATAATCCAACAGAGAAAAATACCGCTCAGAAATGTCAGCCGGGGCAAAACAAGACTTCGCGATGTGTCTGAGAAACCCGGAAGTATTTATAGCAGGGGAACAGGAAGTGGAAGTTCATGAGGTCAGAACCAGGTACGGGGTTATGGGAAATGTAGTGGAAAGTGGAAGGGGTTAGTATTCGGGCGACGGCGACCTCTGGTGACGATCAGGGGGAACCACAGAGGCCGGGATCGTTACAGTGAGAGAGACCACTAGTATTCATATTTTTATAAAACATGTTAAAACATACCTTTTTAAAGTTGCCTATGCGCATAATAGTGTGTGAGGTGTGTGTATTCTTATTTATTTATTTATTTTTATTTTTCTTTGGTGTCTCTAATTTTATATATATATATATATATATAATTTTCTATTATTATTGTGTTTTGTTGATATTTGTTGAATGATTTGTACCATGCTTTTTTATTATTGTTATACTTGTGAAGCACTTTGAGTTGCATTCTATGTATGAAAAGTGCTATACAAATAAATTATAATTATTATTATTATTATCCAAACCAGAAGTGGCCTTCATCTGTTTTGTGATATATGGGGAATATTTGCCATGTTAAATGTGGGACAAGTTTGGCTTACATACTGATTAGCCAAAGCTGACTGTGCCGTATATTTGCTAAAAGTGGCCCAAATTGTTGTGAATTATTTGGCCAATATTTGTCATTTTATATGTTGGCCAGTTTAGGCTCACAGCCACATTAACCAGTGTTTACTGTACCATATCTTTGCCAAAACTGACCCAAATACACTTTAATATACCTGGACCACATTTGCTGAAACATATGTGGACCACATTTGGTTTATACCCTGATTAGCCTTTGTTGATTGTGACATATTTTTGCCAAAGGTGACCCACATCCGGATGCTATCTGGGAATGTTTTTGTCTCTTGTTCTGGCATTGCATTGAAAGCAGATTAAACATTTGTTGACAAAATTCAGTGGCCATTTATTGTGGTAATATTTTGTTAATTATTTAATGGAAAACCAGTTACCTCAGTATCTCCAGCTGACAGTTTGGACTTTTCAGTGCTTCAGAAAGAAGCTTCACTCCAGAATCCTGCAGGTCATTGTTACTCAGATCCAGCTCTTTCAGGACAGAGTTTGAGGACTGTAGAGCTGAAGACAAACTCTCACAGGACTGAGCAGTGAGTTGACACCCAGAGAGCCTGTGAAGAGAACACAACAAACAGCCATATTATTGTGAATTTATTAGATAGGTTATATAGTTTATAATCTGGAGTGCATGTTTGTACTGAATAACACTATATAATTAGAATACAAGAACAAAGCACTTTTAAACAATTTCAAAACTATTATAGTTCATTAGTAGTTAATAAACTGTAGTTTATACATTAATAGACTATATACATGTAGTGAGTTCATCATTGATTATCACCGTAATTAACGTGTTCATTACCTCATATGTAAAAACATAGATAATGTTTTGTTGACAATTCATTCACCGCAGATTAGATTAGGTCACAGAAAATCTGAAAATGTCATAAATTAAGTGCTTTAAACCAGGCTTTATTTGACATTAATTGCATTAATATTCGATGTCCCTTAAAATGTTTACAAATACACTAAGCACACATACACACATTGGGGTTTCCATGTTTTATAAGGACCTTCCATAGAATACTGTATAAATTAAACTGTATATCGTGTCCCCACTAAATCTAACTCTAACTCTACCGTTAGTCCTAACTCATGTATTTTAACAACGTGATCTACTAAGTATTTGTACGCATTTTATATTGACAGAATTATGCTATTTATTTATTTTTAAGTGGTTATGTTTAACTTTGGGCACAAGCTTCATGTATTTTACATTTTAAGAAACTCTGAATACTAATGCAACTAATGAGTGTTTTAAGCACTTAATTAAAGACATTTTTTTATATACCATGACCTAATCTAAGGTGAGAACTATTTGCATTTTTTACCCTTCATAATCGGGACAGGAAAATATTTCACGTAGTATTTTGACATTTAATTGTTTAGTGATAAAGAACAAAATGTTTAATTGAACAGCAGTCAGTGAAATTACTCACAGCGCTTTTCTGCAGCATCTCACAGCTGGAATGAGTCTCTTGTAGTCTGCTGGTGATGACGTGAACTTCTTTGGGTTGAACTCATCCAGCACCTTCTCTGACATGAGGAGTACTGTGGTCAGCACTGTGCACATTGAAGATGAGAGTTCTCTACCAGGATGTTTATCTGAACTGAGGTAACTCTGGATTTCCTCATATAATGAATGATCTTTGAGCTCAAGTAAGCAGTAGAATAGGTTGACTGCAGCTTCATCTGAGATATTCTTGTTTTGTAATTGTTTAATGTATTCAGTTGTTTGTCTGATGCTCTCTGTGGTGTCTTGAGTTTGTGTGATCAGGCCTTCAAGCAGGTTTTGATTGGACTCCAGTGAAATTCCCATCAGAAACCGTAGGAACAGATCTAGATGTCCTCTCTGACTCTGCATTGCTTTACGAGTGGCACTCTTTGTTAACTCATGAAATTCGATTGAAGTTTGTGAATATTTAAAGAAAAACTGAAGCTCCTGCATGTTCTTGTTCAGGTAACAGATGAACACATGCACTGCAGCGAGAAACTCTTGAACACTCAGATGAACAAAGCTGAAAACATTCTCATAAAGGCCATTTTCCTTCTTAAAGATCTCAGTGATTATTCCAGTGAACTCAGTGTCTTTACCCACATCAATACCACAATCTTTCAGATCTTCCTCATAAAACACAATGTTTTCTTGCTTCAGCTGTTCAAATGCTAGCTTGGCTAATTTCAGAATATTTTTTTTGTTTGAATGTAGGAGCTTTGTAGGTTGTCTTAGTTTTTTTCCATCGTACTTATGGTTCTTCATATTCATCTGTATTAGCAGGAAGTGGATGTACATTTCAGTGAGTGTTGTGCTGATGTTCTCTTCACTGCTCCGGATGAGAATATGCTGAAGAACTGTGGCTGTGATCCAGCAGAACACAGGAATGTGGCACATGATGTAGAGACTACGAGACGTCTTGATGTGTGAGATGATTCTGTCAGCCATAGTCTTATCTCTGATACTCTTTCTGAAGTACTCCTCCTTCTGTTGGTCAGTGAATCCTCGCACCTCAGTGAACAAACCTACATATTCATGAGGAATCTGATTGGCTGCTGCTGGTCGTGAGGTCACCCAGACCAGAGCTGATGGAAGCAGATTCCCTTTGACCAGATTTGTGAACAGCACATCTACAGATGATCTTTTATCAACAGTGTTCAATGACCTATTTTTAAAATTCAGAGGCAGGCGACTCTCATCAAGTCCATCAAATATAAATGCAAGTTCATAATCTGTATATAAATGATGTATATATGATTTCTTCAGGTCCTTAAATTCAGGATAAAATCTCAGCAGAAACTCATGGAAACTGACCTCTCTGTCTTTAATCATGTTGATCTCTCTAAATGGAAACAGAAACACACAGTCTATGTCCTGACTGGTTTTTTCTTCTGCCCAGTCCAGGATGAATTTGTGTACAGAAAACGTTTTTCCAATGCCAGCAACTCCCTTGGTCAGGACAATCTTCTCCTTATTCTTTTTTTTCAGCTCATTAAATATATCTTCACATTTGATAGGTTTGTCCTGTGATTTCTGGGTCTTCAGAGCATCATCAATCTTCAGAATCTCATGTTCCTGATTGACATCTTTCATATCTCCCTCTGTGATGAACAGTTCTGTGTAAACAGCCTTGAGATCTGTGTAAGTTTCTTTATGGCCCTCAAAAATATGTTCTGCTTTCTTCTTCATTTTGGTTTTGTGAGGTTTCAATAAGTTTTCCAGCTCTATAACTAAAAACAAAACAAAACAAAAAAACAGTAAACAAATTTGACAAATATTATTTTTTCATATCATCATTATTAATAAGTGGTGCAGACAGATTAAATTCATACTGCTGGAAACAGCACTGTACATCACTTAACAACCTGGTTTTAATTTATAGTTTCTAAATATGTTTATTATGTTTTCTCTCAGTTTTGGCCTTCCATCCACACTGAAATGGCATTTTTGTCAAGGAAAACAGAGTTTTTTGAAAACCAAAGTGAATACATTTGAAAATGCAGTTTTTGTGTTGTAGTGTGGACTGTGAAAATGGAGGCTTTTGAAAATGATGACGCATGTTTAGTCACATGACACATATTGTACTAATAGATATCAATGTTTGTGCTATATTGTGCCTGTTATGTGCTTTTCACTTTCACACTGTTGCTAAAGATACGTTACTTTGTACATATTGTTAATATTACAGTCCTGCAAGATGACAGAAAATTTACTCACAATTGCTGTTCTGTGGCAAAACATGAAGGCAGTTTCGATTTAGATTAAACATATAATGGTGAGTGAGTGTGACCTGGATGCGTCAGTGAATGATATTTCCATAAATAAAATTATCCTGCCAAAAGAACTGCATATAAACTTTTATGTGGATTTATGCATGTGCAGTAAGGCCAATTTAATGTTTTCCAATGGTTCAGTGTGGATGAAAAACTTTTGGAAAACGCTAGTGTGGATGGAGAGCATTTAAAATGTATCTGGATTAATATAGCCTGAATCAATTTGATGGCAGTGCCACCTAACTTTTATCACTGGGGACACATTGTTTTATTCTATATATTTGGATAAAATCTGCCACTGATGTGTCTGGCCCTGTGATTGCTGCTGTAATACTCACTGAGAAACATCAATCGCATCAGCAAAGAGGAACATTTATGTCATACATCACACTGGCAGACAGTCAATCACATTACAGTCACTGGGAATAAAATGATACCTTGCTTGTGTTCGTTCTCCAGCTGTTCAGCCAGTTCATTCTGGTTCATCTTCCTCAAGATGCTGACTGTGATCTTCACAGCTTCATCTCGTCCAAAACACGTCACCATCTTATCCACAGTTTTTATCATATCTGCATTCTCCATTTCAGACTTTGATATACACTCATGATCTTCTTCTAAGTGCTGCTGAAACCGCTTCAGACCAGCATTTTCCAAGTTCTGTGTGGTCTTAAGCAGATGTTTAACAGACGGCATCGTCCTTCACTGATTCACAGCTGCAGGACAAGAAGAAGATCTGAAGTAGTTTCACTCTTAACATGAGGAGCTAAGTGCTCAAATGTTATTTGGATTATGAAGCTATGAGCAGAGACAAATTAATGATCATAAAATAAACAGTGAACAATTGTTTTGAGCTTTGTTAGCAAAAAAACAAACAAAAAAACCCTACAGTATGTACTTTCACTTCTGTGACGTCACTGACAGGTGGACTCTAGTGGACAAATGAGTAACTGCATCTGTGTTGGTGTGATTCTGCAGCTGCATTAGACTGAAGTTACTTGTAGTTTATGACATTGGTTTGTGCTGTTGATTCAACTAAACTCATCATGATCATGAGGATGAAGGGTGAAGCTCCTGTGGTTGAGATCATTTCTAGGAGTCTTTGTCAGTTCATGCAGCTGGAGTTTGAGCCAAAGGGAGGCATTTTCTTGTGTGTCTGTGTGAAATCTTAGATGATTATAATGCAGCTGTACACTAGTGTACTTTACTCACATGTAGTAGTGCTGCAGTGGACTACTGATGTACTGCAGTTTAACAGCATTTTTATCTTTCCTACAGTCTTTCATTGTGAAGTTCAGCAGCTCAACACAGATACAATGATATGTGATACTCTCACTGCTTCTGATATTTCTATTTGCTTTATTTGTGGGGGAATATAAATGATTTGCTGTAATAGTTAATAACTCTGAACTGAAACCACTGTTTCAAATGTTCATCTACAGAACCAGTTAAACAAGACCATTTCAGGAAAACAACTGAAACCGGTTTGACAGCTGGATGGTTTCCAGAAACCAGATTTATGTTTCAGGGTTACTTTAATTCAGATAAACTTCAGAGGTTTTCAGCATATGTGTGATTATGTCAGGTTATGTGCATTCATTATAAATCATTATTGTGATATAAAGCAA
>VONZ01002044.1:0-73790 GCA_012976165.1 Labeo catla | reverse complement strand
CCAGGCAGACCAAGGTCCAGCTATCCTCCATAGTCTCAAAAAAATCCTGTGGGAAACACAGCAAAATGATTTTGTGTATGATTTAGGCATAGGGCTAGAGTAGGGCTGCACGATAAATTGCATGTAATTATCACGCACGTATAGTCAGTGAAGCCAGTTTCTTTGATTAGTAGTAAATTTCCATCATCTGCATTCAGCTTGAACGGCAATTTATACATGGAGTCGTAAATCACTCACAAGCTACGCAAAATTGTGCTCATCATCGCAGATGAATCGCATTTGATTATGAGCGTGATTCTGCATAGCTTGTCAGTCATTTACGACTCTGTGTATTAATTGCCGCTCCAGCTGAATGCACGTGATGGTGATTTACTACTAATCAAAGAACCAGCTTTACTGACTAATGCGTCTGACAATCGCATGCGATTTATCGTGCAGCCCTAGGGGAGAGCCTTTACAAATGGTCAAATTCAGGCCAACTACAATTTTTTATTTTTAAACATGTTTAAAAATGACCAGGAGCTCGGGAGGTGCAATACAATATAAGTGCAATATAAAGAAACAAAAATAAATAAATAAATAAATAAATAAATAAAGTTTAAGTGCATGTACTATACTTAAAGGAGAATAGTCATCCTGAGGTATATGTGTTTGTATACATATTTGTAAGGAGTGTCATAAGAAATTATGTTTTTTGAAATTATGACACAGTCTTTGCAAAGTGAACAAGCAAAGAAGATCAAATACCCATAACAAAAAAGGTAAAACAGCGATATAGGACGATTTTAAAGTTGAGGGAGAACATGAAATGGGAGTTTTTCGACATACACTAACTGTCATGTACCGAAAAAAGAGTTTAGGCAGAGCAAGACAAGACGAGCATTTGACATTAAAAAGTAGATAAATTGTATTATTTTTATGAAAATAACTGATCGTTTCACTAGATAAGACCCTTCTTCCTCGCCGAGGTTGTTTACAACCACATTTGGGATCGTTAACAAACTCGGGGCACCATAGAAGTCTACTATATAAAGAAAAATGCTGAATTGAATCCTCAAAAAACATCATTTCTTTATGACTGAAGTAAGAAAGACATGAACATCTTGGATGACACGGGGTTGAGTACTAGGGATGCACCGACACCACTTTTTTCAGTACTCGACCGATACCGATGGTTTTATTTTTGGTACTTGCCGATTCTGAGTACCGATATCAATGTTTTTTAGTTTACCGGTAAATTTATAAAATATTGGGTACAGAATAAGAAAAGAATATGTAAAATGTTAGTTGGTTAACTTCATTTATCAAATAGATACAGTCAAACCAAAATTTATTCAGACATCTTTTCTCACATTATCAGACAACATTTCTCTGCAAAATGGAACTTATCATTTTTGATTGATCCCAAGTGATCAATTTTACTGTATGAAATTTTTTTGGGGTATAATATGTCACACTTTTACTTTATTTTGCTGATTTACATAAATGAACTATAGTGTCCTGCACATTAATAAAACATAAATAAAAATTATACTAGTGTCTGAATAATTTTTGATTTGACTATATCTTTCAGTTATATCTACACTTAGTTTTTGCTTAACACTTACACCTAAGTTTTCGTTACTTTCACTGTTCATTTTTTGCTCTATGGTACATCATCTTTAATTTATTAGCATTAGAGCTGCTCCATTGCAGCAGCTACTGTAATCATGCGTTTTGTTGTAATAATGCAGGGAACTACTTGTTATAAATCTCCTAACAGTGATATTTTCGCCAATAAAGTTGTGTGTGCTTTATAGTGAATGCCCCTATAAATTTTATATTTCCAAATTAGTTTTAATCCAAATTATGCGTGGGCTAAGTGAGCAAACATCAATAAAGATCACGCAACAGAATTGCGCTCCCCCGCCCCCCTCTCTCTCCCTATCTTTAGATAACTTGCGCATTGTTTTACTTATTTATTTTTGACATATCTGACAGAACTACAAACTTCTGAGTAATGTCTGTGAGAAAACGATATTAACTCGTCAAGCTCGTACAGTACCTCATACCGGTATCGGTGCACCCCTAATTTTTGATCTGAAAGTAGACTTTTCCTTTAAGTGATACCTATCTAGTTATGAGTAAATTGTGAAATCCAACCCTGTGGATTACCTGCCTCTCCTCCTGAGCATTTTGTCGTGTGGGTCCAGGAAGGCTTCTTGTATGTCTGGATATCGATGCACAACTCTTTCAACCATGAGAAATGCAGTTCCAGGGTGTCTTCACATCTAGGGCAACAGAATGGTCAGGCAGGCCTGAAATATAAACATATAAGCCACTAAAATCAATTTAAATCTATAGTTGTGCCTGAGTGACACTAAAACAATGAGGTTTAGTTCTTCACTCAGGATTCGCTGATTCCTATGAAACATGATGGATTATCTCATGATCCTGGATCCTTGCAGCCATTCATTTGGAGATGGTTTGGATGATATGCAGTTATTTCTAAAGAGGAAAGAATCAACAATACAAAAACACCAATAGCAGCATTGCTGGTCCTGTAGCTTATATCAGTTTTTCAGTACTGAACAAGTCAGGAGCCAAATCAGTACCTGTTCTCGATAATCATCCCTATTCATAATCATAATATTTGTCGGCTTGGTGCTGCCCAGACTATCTCTCCTCCTGCTGACAAAAATGTTAGTTTTACAACAATGAATAAAATATTGAGTCTACTAGGTAGTAACAAATGGGCATCTTTTCTAATAAGCAACTCACTGAATCATTGCCTGGTTCATTGACAGTCAGGACCTAAAGAAAATTAACCACTTGTTTATTAAAAGAAAATTAACCACTTGTTTATTAAAAGATTTGTTAAAACGAACGTATCAGATCTATTTGTGAATGAAAGGTAACGTTAACTAGCATAAAAAGCAAGCATGTAAAAAACACCTTTAACACCAATAGTGAGCAAATGACACAATTTACAGGTCTGTTGCTCCAGGGGAAATGCGGAAATTATTATTCCCACATACACTGAAGGTGATTTCGCTAGCATCGGTCTAATTAAACGTTTAAAAAGTAGTTTATATCCAAGCTTACAATATGGCTAGCATGAGCAACATAAAGCGAGAGTGGCAGGCAGTCAAACAAGCTATTACGGTTGAAGTTTTTTTTTAATTTGACAGTGAATACTGTATAGTTTATTGTGTTACATTTTAAACTGAACTAAAAAGAAGGAATACATTTTTTTTCTCATGATTTTAGCAGTTAACGTTACCTCAGACCGCGACATAAGCGAACCAAACATGGCATTTATTTACGAAATTAATATAGAAAACCTACAAAAATACAAAACACTAATAATCTTACATGATATCTAACGTTATATCATCAAAAACGATGAATAAAAAATAGATTTATAGCGCTTACCTTTTCCTTCGTATCCGTCTGCTGGAAGTTGACCGTGAAAGTAATGGGCACGCGCACTTACGCAGCACTCAAAAAGTGACGTGCGCTGGTTTAAATGTTCACTTGTCCGATGCCGTTTCTCAATAAATTTCTTCTGTTATTCACAAGCATAAATTATTGCTATTTGCCAACAAACTATTTGGTTTTGTTTTGTCATTAATTTGATGACAAATATATATATATATATATCTACATTTTAAATGACGGCATAATTATTATATTTCTATAACAATTCATGCCATCATGCAAAATGCTTGATTAATTCAGTATATTTCCCTTATTATAGGCTATCCAAATGGTATACACCTTAAAAAGATAGGCCAAATACATGTACTGCAATAATATGAAAAGTTATCGGCAGACCAGCTGACCACGTCGCTAAAACGTTCCCATGCGACTAACTAGCGACGTCTTTTGAGAACGTGCACAGGACGTTTCTGGGACCTTAGCCAAAATTCTGAAAAATGGAACGTTACCACGACGTCCTCACGACGTTGTCAAGTAATGTCACGCTGATCAAATGACGACCAACTGGCGACGTCCTCACAACATACTGTGTATGCTGGGTAGAGACCATGGGATCACGTCCCTACAACGTTCTCCATGGGACCAAATAGCGACGTCTGTAGAGGACGAGCCCACGACGTTTCTGGAACGTCACCAACATTCTAAAGCCTTGAATATCTCTCTATCATGTATAAATGGAATGGCAGTCTTGACGAATAAATATCTAACATTTTAAATTGTAAGCATTTTATATTTATCAATTGTAAATATATTGTAAATAAAATACTGGTAGACATATACTATAGAGACCAGGGGACCACGTCGCCACAACGTTCCCGATGGGACTAACTAGCGACGTCTGTTGAGGACGTGCCCACGACGTTTCTGGAACGTTATGCCAATATTCTAAAAAATGGAACTTTGCCACGACGTCCTCACAACGTCGCCATAAAGTAATGTCGCGCTGACCAAAGGACGACGAACTGACGACGTCGTCACAACGTACTGTGTTTGCTGGGTAGATATTACGAAAACAAACCGTTTAAAGATGACGCGTATTAAAACAGTTTTACAAGTCTGTAAAAACTTGTACGTCTGTAAAAATGTAACAAATTCTAAAAGGGTTATTTTATTTCCCCTTTTTTCATTTTAAGACGCCAGGTCGAAAGTATTCTGTGGTCAAATCAAATCCTGAGCAGTAAATTAATGTTCTTTTAAACTTCTTAATATCCCCAAAGTTGCTGCATAGTAATGTGCATGTAAATAAAGATGTGTTGAGTGATCTGTATGGCAAGTTCAGGAAATAATACATGTGTATTGTGTGAATATGGATTGGTTCACTGGCTGAATGTGTAGTTTAATGATAAACGCATTTGTTTACAATACATTGGTATAATCAGACATATATTAGTTTAGACACATCGGTCTGACCACACGCACATGGGTTTGCTCCTGTATACGTTGGTTTGTTCAAGTAAACATTGGGCTCCTCAAACATGCAATGGTTTCCTCAGATATATATATTGGTCTGTATATATTGGTTTCTTCAGTAATATATTGGCTTGTATATATTTGGTTTATTCAAGTATATATTGGTTTAGATATATCGGTTTCCTCAACTATGTATTGGATAGTATCTAGCACTCTCTATTCTTATTCTGTTTTATCTATTTGGTTTATTTATTTATTTATTTTTTCTGTAATAAGAAAAGAGCCTCCAACAACACTAATATTCTATGAACTTATTTTAATATATTATGAATAATGACCCCTTTTCTGCATTGTAACACATTAATAATTTTCTGCTTTTTCTAAAGGCATTATTAAAATTCCTTCAGAGGTGAAATGAAGTTTGCAATAAAATCTTATTCAGGGTGACTGTGACTCTGTGTCAGGTTTTATTGAGTTTTCTTTTACTGTTTGTGCATTTCTGTACAAGATTAAAAGTAATTGGCAGAGAGATGTTAAAAAATTCACAGTAAACAAGAAAGCAAGATTAAAAACTTTTTTTATTTTTTTATTTTTTTAACTGTAAACAGTTGTGGTTGTGTAGAATTTTTTTTTTTTCAGGCTTCTTTGATGAATAGAAAGTTCAGAAGAACAGCATTTATCTGAAATAGAAATCTTTTGTAACATTATGAACATCTTTATCACTTTTGATCAGTTTAATAAAACAGAATTTTTGAATTGGTATGAAACACTTTGAAATAGTTTTTTTTCCCAGGACAATTTACTAAGTAGATATAGATAGGTGAACATAAAAAAAATATATAAATCTAACTGATGTATTCTTGATTTTGGCAGATTTGCTACTTCAGTGAAGCTCCTCTCTGTGCAATTCACCAATAAATGCTGGAATATTCCCATGAAGATGAGCATCAAACCATCAGGAAGAATCCTTTGTAAAAGAAGTGGTTAGCACAATTCTTTGTAAGGCAACAACCTCGACAGCTGTGCTGAATTAATGTTCCCTGTGTGTCATCTGAAACATTATTTGTTGCTTATTGTAAACTATTTCACACACTAAAAAAATAGTAGGTAGTATGCCCTGTGTACTGGGCAGTAAGCAAATGTGCCAATTCGAGTTTTTAAATCATTCATTCATTCATTTTGTTCAAATGACTGATTCATTCAGGAATGAAGTAAGCAGCTCTCTTTATGAATGGGCCATTGAATCACTGGTCACCCAATTTAAAAAAAGTGTTTACCATAAAGTAGCTATATTTTGGTCATCCCATTAAAAATAACATTCAAATTGGAGAGCTTTAAATGGCTGGAAATAGTTGTCTGAAATGCTTGAAAGTCTTTAAAAAGTGCTTGAATTTCTCTCTCAAAAGGTTGTGCAAACCCTGAAATGAATAATGTAATAACGTTCGACTATTTCTGCCACAACACAATGGTATAGTTATCGTTACTACTTTTGGTTTTCTGACGTACATCAACGCTGTTCATAACAGAGAATTCTGTGCAGAATTTGAATGCATCTCACTAGATCTCACAGCACTGTGCAGTAACTGTGTCTGATAAAGCTGTTTTGAGCTTGGACAAGTTTGTTTGCATTGCGGTCTGAGCTGATAAACGGTCCGTGCTGCGCATCTCAAATGAGCAGCGGGATTTTGTTTCGCTTTTGTTTCGTTTTGTTTGCCATTTGATGTGATGTGTACCAGTGGTGTGTGTGTGTGTGTGTGTGTATATATGTATATATATATATATATGTATATATATATATGTATATATATGTATATATATATATATGTATATATATGTGTATATATATATATGTATATATATGTATATATATATATATAGCATATATATATATATATATATATATATATATATATATATATATATATATATGTATATATATATATATATATATATATATATATGTGTATATATATATATATATATATATATATATATATATATATATGTATAAGTATATATATATTGCATTGAGCATCCTGCGATTCATCAGCGTTGCCGTGGAAACGGATGAGCCACACCTGTACGTCCTCATCACGGGCAGATCGGCCTCAGCTGCTGCTCATCAAACAGTGTCCTCATAAGCAAAGAGAACACGGTTAGCATTGAGAACGATCTCCATGCATCTGAGAACTAACGCTTTCCCTCTATTTCTCTCCAGAAAGCAGCTGAGGACTGACTGCCTCCTGCACAAGCACCCACGGATCCACTGCTGCATGAGCTGGAAAGCACGCCACTTCACCGGAGCACCCATATTCTTGCACTTACCTTCACTTTTATCAATAAATCCACCCTCCGGGGCCTTTGTTTTGAGCTCTCCTTGTCGTGTGATTCTTCACCCCGTGACTATGTATATATATATATATATATACAGTAGTCAACATTTGAAGTGGATCAAAAAAGTTCATCAAAGTTGTTCTGAAACAAGAAGGGGTATTGTTCAAAATTCATGTTTAACATGTAAGTCTGCTATTAATCAATGCTGTCATCAATGGAATTTCATGCCTCATCACTTTTGATGGTGTCCAGACATGAATGTTTGTCACAAGGTGTGAAGAGGCTTGTCACACACTCATGAAGACAAGAGTGCATCAAAAAACTGTTGGTTGTTCAGTACTTTTGTGATTCACCTGAAGTCACAATGGACCAGAAATGCCTCTTAAACATTATTTCCTGCAGTGCGATGCCTTTGGAGTGCCTTAAGGAGCCAGCACAATGGTCATAATGGTGATGCACTGGATACTGTACTGTACTGTATTGTACTGTAGTCACTCTGTGTGGAGTGTCAGAGATTGAAAGCAAAACAGGAAAGAAAGAAAAAAAAAAACAAGATGTTATTGCACATTACAGCAGATCAAAAAGTTCATACTGTAAAACAAACATGAATTGAATGGTTTAACAAATGCAACAAACAGGTCATGAACAAGAAACAACAAACGTAATGTGCCGAGACAGCCAGTCAGTAGTCACTGTTACCACCTCTGACATGGATCACAGCCTCACATCGCCTATGCATGCTTGAGATGAGGTTTTGGATATTCTGTTGAGGGATGGCTTGCCATTCCTCCAGCAACGCTGTTCACAACTCCACACGGGTTCCTGGAGGGACGTGGCGTGCTTGCAGTCTTGACTGTAGCTGCTCCCAAATGTGTTCAATGGGGTTCAAGGCCATTCTTGAGATGCCCTCCTCCTCCAAGAATTCAGTCATCAGTCTTGCTTGATGTGCACCAGCGTTGTCATCCATAAGCACGAAATCTGGCCACATTGCACCAGCATATGGCTGCACAACTGGTCTCAGGATTTCATCCCTATACCTTTGGCCTGTCAGGCTGCCTTTTTCAGTAATGACAAGCTCTGTCCTTCCACCCATGAAGATGCCTCCCCAAACCATGACTGATGATCCGCCGATACGGTCATGGCGGATTTTGTATAACATTTTGCGGCAAATTTCTCTCCCCAGGATGACGCCAGACCCTCCTACGCCTATCTAGGAAGTTCACACAGAACCGGGACTCATCTGTGAAAAGCACTGTACCCCACTGATTCAATATCCACCTGTGGTGTTCTCTGGCCCACTGCAGACATGATAGTTTGTGTGCTCTGGAAAGAGGCACCCTCACAGCTGGTCTTCTGGCTCTCAAGCCAACTTAATGAAGTCGTCTTCTCACAGTCTAAGTGGACACTCGCACCCCTGTTGCATCCTGAAGGTCATTTTGCAGGCTGACAGCAGTCATGAAATGATTTCTACGGGCATGCAGGGTCAACTATCGGTCTTGATTTGGTGTTGTGACCCGTTGTCTGCCTCCACCATGCTTCCTACTCACACTACCAAACCTTCTGAACCTGTTCCAGGCTCTGGAAATGATACTTTGAGATGTCCCCACTGCATCTGCAACTTCACGCTGAGTCATGCCTCCTTGCAGCATCCCAATAGCCCTGTTAAGGTCAGAATCCTGCAATCACACTAAATGTGGCATTTTCAATGTTTTCTGACTTCAAGTGAAGTTTTCAGAGCCTTAAATGATGAGCAGTTCCCAATTACGAACACCTGTGACAGGTCAGTTGGTACCTAATGGCAAACATTCATGTCTGGGCACCATAAAAAGTAATAGGGCATGAAATTCCATTGATGACAGCATTGATTAATAGCAGACTTACATGTTAAACATGAATTTTGAACAATACCCCTTCTTGTTTCAGAACAACTTTGATGAACTTTTTTGATCCACTTCAAATGTTGACTAGTGTATATATATATATATATATATATATATATATATATATGTATATGTGTGTGTGTGTGTCTGTGTGTGTGTGTGTAGACACACAGTCATGTGAAAAGATTTGGACACCCTATTAAATTAAATGGTTTTTACTGTATCAGGACATAATATAAAAAAAAATTATCTAGTCCTTGACAGATGTACTTTTAGCAGCAATAACTTGATTAACTTGAATTTTCTGTGTGACTTTATCAGTCTCTCACATTGTTCTGGAGGAATTTGGACCACTCTTCTTTTCAACGTTGCTCCAGTTTATTGAGGCTTGTGGTCATTTGTTTATGCACAGCTCTCACCACAGCATTTGAGTCAGGATGAGCTCTGGATGTGGACTGGGCTATTGCTACACCTTGATTCTTTTCTTTTCAGCAATTCTGTTGTAGATTTGCTGGTGTGTTTGGGATCATTGTCCTGTTGCATGTGGCCCAACTTTAGATGTCGGACAGATGCACTCACATTTGACTCTAGAATACTTTGATATACAGAGGAGTTCATGGCCAACTCAATGACCGTGTGGTGCCCAGGTCCTGTGGCTACAAAACAAGCCCAAAATGATCAGCCCTCTTCCAGCATGCTTGTCTTTTGGTATGAGGTGTTTGTGCTGATATGCTCCTTAGGTTTTCACCAAACTTGTCGCTGTGCATTATGGCCAGACATCTCCACTTCGGTCGCGTCTGTTCAGAGGACATTATTCTAGAAGACTTGTGTTTTGTTCAGACACAGCTTTGCAGACCTAAACTGAGCTGCAATGTGTTTTTTTTAAATAGAAGAGGCTTTCTTCTGCAAAGTCTTCCAAACATGCCATTTTTGTCCCATATTTTTCTAATGGTATTGTCATGAACTTTATCATTTAACATGTTAACTGAGGCCTGTAGAGTCTGAGGTGTAGTTCTTAGGTTGTCTTCCATTTCTCTTTACACGGTCTGATCTTGGGGTGAATTTTCTGGGACGTCCACTCCTGGAAGGAGAGGTGTCTGTTTTAAATGTCTTCCACTTGTGAATAAACTTCAAATTGTTTGGAAATGTCCATATTACTCTTCTCAGTTTAATGACGTCCTGATACGGAAAACCATGGAATTCAATAGGGTGTCCTAACTTTTTCACATGACTGTATATGCACGTTTTGTGCATACACAATGTTTATAAATGAGACCCCAGTTGTTCAGTGTTACCTGGATGATGTCATCGTGTTTGCTGACTCTATTGCTAGTCCTGATGCTCACCTAAAAACAGCACTGCACAAACTTCAAGAAGCAGGGTGTCTAAATGAGAAGAAGTGTAATTTTCACCAGGAAAAACGAATTCCTCTGCCATACCATCTCTAAAGAGGGATTGGGAGTGGGGTGAATTCCACACCGTGTCAGCGCGGTAGGGAAGTTCAGCAATCTTTCAGTGTCTTATATTAGTGAATATTAGTGTCTTTCAGCAATCTGCCCTTGCTTTATTTGACCCTGCATTGCCTACAGTTGTCTGATCACTACAGAGAAGAAATATTCGGTAGTCACAAAAGAAGCCCTCATTTGTGTAGCCCTCACTGTGGGGTATCAAATTCAAGTTGAGGTCAGACCATCAATCACTGACTACCCTCTTGACTGCTAAGGGTATGGAAAGGGCTGGGCTGAGAGTAGTCCGGTAGAGTAGTCTGGTCTGCCACTCTGCTTTATTTTTTAATTATGATATGGAATACAATACGTGGCACTGACAACCAGGTCACAGACAGTTTGTCATGCTTGCCCCTGCTAGGGGTGTGCAATATGATGATTTTTGATCGTGGGTGATTTTGAGAAATATTGTAGTATTGTGCTATTCTATCAGCTGCAGTTCTGGCGCCTCCATCTCAATAAACTGTATAACGCAACATACATTCACATCAGTGTTAACACAGCAGTAGAGTTACACTCACATGACACTGCACTTATTCACAAAGTACATTATCTGCTTTAAAGCCTTGTCAGTTAAACATTTCATTTGCGTGCTGTTCCAACATGCGCTTTTCCACTGCATGTAGGCTACACCTGAAACATGCACATTAAAATCCTGTCAAATAGCACCTACTTACTGAACCAAGTTATGTATCGTGTCTGATTGCACTAATATTGTGAAAAACACAAGGTTTACATATAAACACAGTTTATAGAAGCTTATGTCTAAAGTGAATGTAAACAATTGAGAGAAAACACACAGGTTGATTGTACTACTCAGTCTACGTTCAAGGTTGGTCACTCTAGCTCACAAGTGCCATCAAGGAATTGTGATGACCAAGCAAAGGCTGAGAAAGCTATATTGGTGGCCTAAGATGAATTTACAAGTAGAGTCCACCATTGCAACCTGTGTCACTTGCCAGCTTCATGATAAGACAGCTAGAACCACACATGCACCGCTGACTCAGGCTCAGTAGCCAGCAGGGCCTTGGCAGAAACTGGGCATGGATGTAGGGTCAATTTGAGATAGCTCCTGCTAGCTGCAGATATGCTATTACATTAAATTGGTTTGGACGTTTTTTGTATTTTCTAGTTTGGGGAACAGACACAGCCTGTCAGTATGATATCTAGGTGAAAGAGTCTCTATGTGCTGAAAATTAACTGATTTCTGTGACATTAGGCAGCTAGCAGATGGCCGGTTAAACCTGTCTGCTTCCTGACCTGGGTCCCAGTTAGTCAAGAATGAACTATGTGCCATATTTCTAGAGAGAAGAGAGGCACCACCCCTAGGAGATGAAGACCATCTCTTTTCAACAGTTCAGGTCTGCCCCAAAAACTCGTCTAATTGTCTATGAACGATTCCAACTTGTCACTGTTGTTTGATGTACTCCCCACGCGTGCAGCACTGGCAGTTATAGACTAAAAGCGAACAATCAAATTAGTCAAATTAGTTTGATGAATAATATCAGAAATATGGTGGGGGTTAAGCTATATTTAGTGTAAAAGTGGAGACTTTGAGTTTACAGTTGCAAAAGTATCAAGGCACTGTGAACTTTTTACTACTGATCATACCCAGTGGAGAAGCTTATACCCATAAGGAAGCTTTGGCGGGGTAAATTAATGATGGAATCTGTAGTATCCTGCAGTATTGTATTACAAGTGTTGTGTTCTTAACTGTAAGTTAGTTGAAGGAAAATATCCGATGCAGAAGGCTTGCGGTGCTAATGTCTGTGATCACGATGTGGAGAAAGTGGTGCAGACATGTGAGATGTGTCAACGTTTCAAAAAGGCACCTGCTCAAGCTCCGTTGCACCCGTGGGAGTGGCCAGGCTCACCCTGGGAACGACTTCATGTTGACTACGCAGGGCCCTTCTTAGGAAGGATGTTTCTAGTTCTGGTAGATTCTCATTCCAAATGGATGGAAGTTTATCCTACTATGCATGCAACTTCCCAAATCACCATTGTGAAACTGAGACTGTGTTTCAGTACACATGGATTATCTAAAATGTTAGTGTCAGACAATGGATCATGCTTTACCAGTGAAGAGTTTGGAACTTTCATGAAAAGAAACGGCATTCAACATGTGATGTCAGCTCCTTATCATCCTTCTTCAAACGGACTAGCGGAAAGGGTGGTTCAAACTTTCAAGGAGGGGATGAAAAAGATAAAAGGTGATACAGTGGAGACAAAAGTAGCAAGACTCTTGTTTAATTACAGAATCACTAACCATGCAACGACTGGGTTGTCACCTGCTCAGATGTTAATGTCACGGAAGTTGAGATCTCCATTTGACTTAATCCTTCCTGATGTAAAGACCAAAATTCTGAAAAAACAGCAGAAACAAAAAGAAGGTCATGACAAGAGCTGCAAACTCAGAAGTTTTGAAGTTGGAGATTCAGTGTACGTGAGGAACTACAGTGGTGGACCCAAATGGATACCTGCAGTAGTAAAAAGTTGTACAGGACCTCTTTCATACAAGACCGCTCTAGGACAGGGACATACTGTGAAGAGGCATGTGGACCAAATAAGAACTCTGAGTACAGATGAGATGTTCGAGACTGTACTACCCACAGAGAAAGAACAGGAAGGAGGCACTACTGCATTATCGACTGCCGATGTGGTCGATGCACATGAAGGAAGGAGATGTCTGTCCTGGAGAAGGCACAATCGCAAGAACTGATTGTTGTTGAGAAACCAGTGATTGCTGGAGGAACCCAACCTACAAACCCGAAATGATCTGCTAGAGAGAAATGTTCTCCAGCTCGCTTCAAAGACTATGTTGCCTAGAACAATTTAGTATGAGAATCAGAGTAATATAATTGATCTAAGTTGAAGAGTTCTTTGTAAAAAATATATATGTATAGATCAATAAGACTTAACACTTATAATGTGTTGTTTGATATAGTGTTATATATCTTAAGTGATTTCATTGATATTTAGTTATGTGACTTAATTAATTAATTTAGTTAATAATACTAATCTATAAATAGAACAGATTGAAATTTCTAAGTAAAGAAAAGACAATCCACTTGATAGCTTAAGAAGGAAGGGATGTAGCATCCTGCAGTATTGTGTAAGGTATTGTGGTATTGTATTACAAGTGTTGTGTTCTTAACTGTAAGTTAGTTGAAGGAAAGTATCCGATGCAGAAGGCTTGCGGTGCTAATGTCTGTTGCTGTAACTGAGGTAAACAGAAAGTAAAGGTTAACTTCAACTCACGACATGTAGTAGACTGATCTTTATTGAAGTTACTACAGAATCAAAAAGCAGTTGGACATGGAGCCTATATACATAAAGAAGCAGAAACTGTAGAATAAGTATTAATCCTACACCCTAATATGAATAAAAATTATAATGCCTGTTCCTCTTCAGACACTGGGCAGGGCGACGCTAGATCTTTGATTATAACTCACTAGTTTGTCCATTTCCAAACAATCATAATGTCCATAACACGCAACGGTCTTTTGGGTGAAGTTCCCGTTTAATATAAATTTCAGATGATACATGAACTTGGATTGTAACTTGAGCTCGTCCACCACCAGCAAACTAGCGTTTAGCAGTAAAAATCGTATGATCTCCACCACCCTATCCTACCTCTCACGCCCAACCACCTGTGGCTTTATAATTTATCAATACTGCCACCTAGCGTGAACCACCACCACTACAACAAAAACAACGAATGGCTCCCACAAAAATAATTAAAAGTAAGAAATAAATACAAATCTCAGCATGTGTGATATTTGCAAGAAACAGCATCGTAGACAACAGTCCAGGAACAGGGAAAATAATAATGCAGTGTTTAAATGTATTAGGTAGAATATCCACACTCCAGTACAGCAGGTGGCAGTAACTGTTCAACTCGTTCAAAACCCTCCAGGAAAATCCACGAAGAAGATGAAAACGAAAGTAACTGCGAAAAACGCACAGGTAGCAAGAGAAAGCGTTGGATTTGATCCATGTAATGTCCTAGAAAACATTTTTATAGATAGAACTTTAGTACAGACTGTACTAATTTTAACACTCACGTGTTACATTGTTTTTGTATATTTAATCTAATACGTCTGAGAGATATGAGAACTATTGCAGACAATCCACAGGCCTAAAGGACAATCCAAAAGTGGTTATTTCAAAACTAATATGTTTCTGTGTTTTCGTCTCTGTTTTATGCTGTTGTTTTTGTGATGCGGAATTGAAAGTATTTTTAAACCAGCCATTTCTCATTAAGAGCATTTGATTGTCCTACATGGCAGTGTATTTGTTTGTAACTCTTTATTTTATTTAGTGTTTTTTGCTGCTGTTGCTGTTAAAGCAACATATTTATTCATCTCATTCAGCTGATTTTCACAACCCAGTGCTGATCACTGGCAGTTTATCTGCAGTATGTCAGAGGAGCGAGGAAAGGACTCTCCATCTGAGATGAGTCTCTCACAGAAACAGAGGTAATGAGTCTATTTTCAGAGAATCATTTTAAACACTCTTGGATGTTTGCTGTAAAAACAAAACCTTAACAAACTTTGTTTTATATTTACAAATGCTTTGCATCAGAGCTTCATAAATTCCTAATTAAAATATAAAATAAGTATTTAAAAAGTAGTCAATAGATACAAAGCAAACCTGCTTTGTTTGGAATCAGTGCTTAAGATTTATTTATCATGCTGTTCCTGAGCCGTACAACACGCTTTATGGAGCTGCACTGAATACACACCTGAGTTATATACATAAATAAATTGTAAATAAAATAAAATAAACCACACTTAAGTAACTGTATTTTATGTTGGAACTTCAAAAAATAAAGTTGTTACAGTGAAAAAGAAAAAAAAAAATATAACTTTATGAGATTGTATCTGAAAGGTAAGAGAGTTGCAAAATAAAAGCTTACCACTGTGAAATGTTCAGCTCAGACTTGGACTCTGGGTCAAATGGGTACGGTAATTATTACGGCGACATTGTTACTGTTATTGTTACAACCATTAAACAAAGAGATGAACTTTTAAAATAGTGTCATATGGTCACTTTAATTAAAGTATGCTAACAGAACTGTGTAGTCTGACATTTCTGCTCTCCATTTTAGTCAAAAAAAGAAAATGTTCTCTTTAATGTTCTCTTTACAGAAATTGTTAAACAAATATGAGTCTAAACAAGAATGACTACTATCTTTAAAACTCTGCAAATGTTTCTGTGAAGGACTAGAGAGAATGTGTGCCAATATAAAACACGGATGAACCTCCTGTAGCAAATTTTCTTTTCTCTCTGTGTCATTAGTGTAAGATCAGGCTCACATGTGTCCAGCTCTGTGTCTGTGAAGAGTGACCAGTCAAAGGGTTCAGTACCCAACTTTAGTGAAGAAACAGCATCACAAACCAAACGGTATTTGAGACATTTCTTATTTTTGTTTACACATAGACTGTGTCAAAAAGTGTATATGTGAATAATTATCATAAAATGTTATAGTTCATAAATTCATCAAAGTGTTGTTTATACTGTACAGTGTTTTGAATTATTTTTTCAGTAGCAGGCTTCAGAATAAAACCTTAGATCCTAATTTTTGGACTAACAGGAACAGCAAGGACTTTACAAACAGTTTCTGGTGGATCTTCAAGGTAATAAAACATATTTTCATAAATAATGAATAATTATGACAAATATGTTATTGAATAAGAGTGCGAGATAAATGTTATTTTTACTTCTTCTTGACGATTTTTTTTTCTTTTTAAGAACCCATAAAATCAGAAAGAACATATTATTACTAATACTGACAGTTAATTAACATGTCTCATTTTTTTTTTTATTACAAATATTTTACATTGTTGACCAAATATGGATGATTTTTTTTCTTTCTTCATTTTTGTCTTGTTTTGTAGGATCTTGAGAGCAAAATTATGACATTTCTAAAGAAAGAGCTGGAAAAGTTTAAGAAAATATTACAAAAACAGGACTTGCAGTACTTTGTGAAGGATTTTAATGAGAATAGATGCAGTATCAAAGAAGCAGCTCTTGATCTCACACTCTACTTCCTGAGAGAGATGAAGCAAGATGAAGCTGCTGTTACTCTAGAAGGTAAGAGACTCATGACAATTTGTCAGACTGTCACATATGAATGTAGGAGAGTAAATAAGATTAAAATATATCTCTATTTTTGTTTCTCTTTAGATGAGCTGTTCGTTATTCATCAGATAAAATGTAACTTAAAGAAGAAGTATCAATGTGTTTTTGAAGGAATTGCAAAGCAAGGTGACTCTGCACTTCTGAATAACATCTACACAGATCTCTATATCACTCAGGGTTGTAGTGAACAGGTCAATACTGAACATGAGGTAAGACAGATTGAAGTTGCTTCCAGACGTCATGAATCACAAGAAATACAGGTTGAGTGCAAAAAATTGTTTGAAGCACCTGAACAAGACAAGCAGATCAGAACTGTACTGACAAAAGGAGTTGCTGGCATTGGAAAATCAGTCTCTGTACAGAAGTTTGTTCTGGACTGGGCCGAAGGAAAAGAAAATCAAGATATCAGCTTCATATTTCCTCTTGCGTTTAGAGAGATGAACCTAAAGGAGAAAGAAAAACTAAGTTTGATGGACCTTATAACTCAGTTTTTCCCTGAGACTAAAGGACTGAACCTTACAAGAAGGAATCAAAAAGTTCTGTTCATTCTTGATGGACTGGATGAATTTCGTCTTCCTTTAAACTTTAAGGAAAATGAGACGTTGCATGATGTGTCTTCACCATCATCTCTGGATGTTCTTCTAACAAACCTCATCAAGCGAAATCTGCTTCCTTCTGCTCTCATCTGGATCACCACCAGACCAGCAGCTGCCAGTAAGATTCCTCCTGACTGTGTCGACCGACTGACAGAGATACGAGGATTCAATGATGCACAAAAGGTGGAGTACTTCAGAAAAAGATTCATGGATGAGAATCTGGCCAAAGAAATCATTGCTAATGTTAAGAAATCAAGGAGTCTCTTTATCATGTGCCACATCCCAGTCTTCTGCTGGATTTCAGCCACAGTTCTCCAGAACATTTTGCAGGCAAAAAGAAATAACGCTGTGGGAAATAATCAGGCTGATGATGCCTCCAAAACACTGCAGGAGTCAAATACTGAAGACACTCCTAAGACTCTGACACAAATGTATGCACACTTTCTCAGATTTCAGATCCAGCAGAGCAGACGAAAGTATGATGGAGAATACAGACCAGATGTTTCCTGGGATAAAGATGCCATCTTTTCACTGGGGAATTTGGCATTTAATCAGCTGGAAAGAAACAATGTAATCTTCTATGAATCAGACCTGAAAGCCTGTGGTATTGACGTCTATAAGGCATCAGTGTATTCAGGCATGTGTACCCAGATCTTTAAGGAGGAAACAGGGATCGTTCTTGGTACCATGTACTGCTTTGTTCACTTGAGCATTCAAGAGTTTGTTGCAGCCCTTTATGCATATCTGTGTTTAGACATAAAGAAGAAAAGTATTTTTGTTCATGAGTCTACAGAACAGGAAAACAAAAATGAAACCAAGATTGATTTGCTCAAGACTGCAGTGGACAAGGCACTAGAGAGTGATAATGGACACCTGGATCTTTTTCTTCGATTCCTCCTTGGTTTGTCACTCCAGTCCAATCAGCGACTCTTACAGGGTCTGTTGACACAGCAAAATGGAAATGACCAGAGCAAAAAGGAAATAGTTCAGTACATCAAGCAGAAATTGGAAGCTAATCTGTCTCCAGAGAGATCCATCAATCTGTTCTACTGTCTGAATGAATTGAATGACCAAACTCTGGTGAAAGACATTCAGACCCACCTTAGCAAAGGAAGTCTCTCATCTGCTGATCTTTCTCCTGCCCAGTGGTCTGCTTTGGCCTTTGTGTTGTTGACGTCAGAGGAGGGGCTGGAGGAGTTTGAGCTTCAGAAATTCAAGAAATCAGACGAGTGTCTCATTAGATTATTGGCAGTCATCAAAACCTCCAAAAGAGCTCTGTAGGTTAATCATTTTTTGCTTTCATATGAAAAAAGTACATTTATATAGGGTTCCCATGCTCCCTGGAAAAGCTTGAAAATTAATTACTGATTTTGTAGTCCTGGAAAATACATGGGAAATTAGAGAAATATAAAATGTAATGGAAAATCTGGAAAATGATACAAAAAATGTTCTTGTGTTTTTCTTTAGATTAGAATGAAGTGTTTTGTTCTTCTTGAAACATGTTAGTAGCAGAAAGTGCTTTGTTCAGGGATGGTGAGGTTTGACAGTTTAAATGATGATGTTTAGTCCATCAAATTTCCACTCAAATGTTTGCAGTAAATATCAACAGATAATCAGCTACCTAGTGATTGTGATTTATATTAATGTATAACTCCAGTCTTTCTGCAGTACCAGTAGTACCAAATACTGGGTCAATGTGGTACCCGTTGATAGGCAGCTGCTTTCAAACATTCATGTGTATATTTTTTTGTCAGGACTCTGTAAATAGCATTGTGTTTTTACAACATGTTTTTAAAGCATTGTGCATTGTAGCCAAGGTGTTTAATCAGAATCTCTCAGTAATGCTTTTCCTTGAAACCATGGAACTAGCACTTTCAAATTTATAATTCATTGTAATTATAGATGAATAGATAAAAAATAAATGTATTCATTGTATTTCATGCAAATGTATTCAATCTAATTATCCTGTAATCTTATTTCCCTCACAGGCTAAATGATTGTGGCTTAACAGACAAAAGCTGTTCAGCTCTGGCTACAGTTCTTGGATCAGATACCAGTCTGAAAGAGCTGAACATGAGCAGTAATAATCTACAGGATTCAGGAGTGAAGCTGCTCTGCACTGGACTGGAAAGTAAAAAGTGTCATTTGGAGATACTGAGGTAACTTGAGTGACAATAGATCAAAATTGAGCTCAACAAAAACATGAGGTGAAAATTAGACTTAGATAATGAACAAGTCTGTATGATGTGCTTTTATATTTATGCCGTAGTGTTTTTTTTTTCTGATTTGGTCTGTCATTGACGCTGTCCTAAGCTGACGCACTGTGCTAAACCGTTGTATTTGGTTATGTTCAAGGTAGGGATAACTTAATATACATTTGATATCTGAGATGAAGCATGTCTGTTTGTATATATAATTGGATATCAAAAGCTAAGACAAGTTGTTTTCAGGCTATTATTATTTTTACATTTTTGCATTACATTTACTGATAAAATATACTGTATGGGAGTTCAGGGTTTTCGTCTTGAAGTCTGGACCATTTTTATATTTTACTTAAAATATGTATCTTCTAAAACTAACAAACAATATGCATACTGAAAATGTTATACTGCTCTCTTATGATGAACAGAAAAAAGTTAACTAGTGGAGTCAAGACGTGTTTGTTATATTGCACTTTATACGACAGATAATTTCAAAGCAGCTGTTATGTGTAAAAATGCTTTTTCTATGTTCAGGTGTGACTGTAGTAATAATAATGCAAAAACTGAGACTTTACATCAACTTTTCAAACAAAAAATATTAAAAACATGACAAAAAGTAGTATTTGAGAATGTCATAAATATCCAAATGCATAACCTAATAAAAGTAAGCAACTATGTGTAAAAACTTTAAGCCTCTCTTAAACCATCTTTGAGACATTGCCACAGTTCTTCTGGATTTAGTCTGTCTCAGTTTGTTCTGTTTCTTCATGTCATTCCAGACAGACTGAATGATGATGAGATCAGATCTCTGTGTGGAGCACTGGCTGTTGTCAGACTCCTTGTGCAAATAATCTGACTGGATTATTAAAATTAATGGCAAAATGAATGTTTGGATTGTAAACTGATATTTTCTACTGACACACTACAGCAAAAGATAGAAATAACTGACCATAAACCATTTTTTTAACTTTTAGCTGTTTGTTTAAATCGATGATATTTAGATATTTAGATTTAATTTAGTCAGATTTTGCTTTACAGTTAATTTTTAGTTCATTTGAATAAGGAATAACATATTCTGTTTAGGGATCTATGTTGTTTAGGTCGTTTCTAGAATAAATGATTAATCATCTGAATGTGACATTTTCATTCTGGTTCTAGACTTTCAGACTGCAGTATCACTGAAGAAGGTTATAAAGCTCTGGCTTCAGCTCTGAGATCAAACCCTTCACACCTGATAGAGCTGGATCTCACGGGAAATGATCCTGGACAATCAGGAGTGAAGGAGCTCAATGATTTAGTACAGGATCCAAACTGTCAACTCAAGACACTGAGGTGAGAGATGATGAAATAATTCAAAATAAATGAAAAGCATGTGAATAATTTATATTATATTATATTATATTATATTTCACTAACGTACATAATTTGTTGCTTCAAGAATGTTTAAAATGATCAAACTTGAAAGATCAGATGCTGCAGCTGCTGTTGTTTTGATGATAAATGACAACACAATTTAGTTGTGTTAAAAGTTATAGGTTAATCAGACATTTTGGGTCATTAGATGTGCTGGTATTCAACACATTATATAACAGGCCACAAACATGTATTGTGTGTCAGGAGAGGACTGGTGATAATTCAGCACACACAAATATGTCTGAACCTGAACCTGCACTCTAAAAACAAATGGTGCTATATAGCACTAAAAGTGGTTCTTTGGCTCGTAATCATAGGGGAACCACTTTTAGTGCTATATAGCACCTATTTTAAAAGGTGCTATATGGCACCTTTGTCAAATGGTTCTATGTAGAACCATCAGATGTACCATACACAGTTAATGAGATAATTAGGTGATTAACAAAGTGATGATTGATCATTATTGAAGACACCTGATGTTAATAAGCAGAATCACCAAAGGAGAAAACCAAAATTTTTAAGCAACCATTATAGTGGTCAGTGTTTGCATTAGTTGGGCTCTTGACCCTTAAATGTTTAATACTAGATTTTGTTTGGCTGCTGTATTTGAGTTGAAACAGCCAGACAAGCCAAAAGCTCAAGTCACCAGGTGATTATGTTTTAACATATTCATTGTTTGACGCAAATCACCTAGAGTCTAGAGTCTTCTGATTGGCTACAACACGCTTTTTGATGGTCACCGTTGTTGTGATTCTCACACTGATTCTTCATGTCTGTGTGTCTAAATTAAGATAAACTTTTTTTCATCATCTGATTATGGCAAAACGGATTGATCTTTTGTTCACAGTTTTCTTTTGTAATCTGTAAGGAAATTCTATGTCAAATACTCAAGTCACTATATGATGATTAAGTCAAGCACAGTCAATACCATCTTATTGACTTTTGCTCTTGGCTTGTCTGGCTGTTATAACTCAGTAATTGCTGCTAAACAAGACCTAATATTGATGATTTAAGGGTCAAGAGCCCAACTAATGCAAACATTGACCACTATAATGGTTGCTTAAAAATTTTGGTTTTCTCCTTTGGTGATTCTGCTTATTAACATCAGGTGTCTTCAATAATGATCAATCATCACTTTGTTAATCACCTAATTATCTCATTACCTTCAACACTGCTTCAGTGTTTATATGTGTCCACACTCAGAGTGTTAAATTAACACTGGGGATTTTGCTGTGTATAGCATTTTATTACTTCAACAGAAATGGTGCTCAATAGAAACAATCATAGGGGCTTGTATTACTACGATAGTAGTAAATATATTTACTACAATGGCAAAATGTCTTGAATCACTTTTTTGTTTTTCTAAGGTCAAAAGGTCTTATGTGGGAAATATTTCCTTATGGGGGCCTTAGGGGCAAAAAGATCTTCAGGAAATACACTGTATGTTAATGTTGTTTTTAATCCTTTTTTCCCAACTGAAGAGTTTAAGAGAGAGTTAGAGATCCTTATTCAGAGGCTTAACAGGTTCTTTGTATGGCAGTGGTGCTATATAGCACCTTAACGACCCCAAAGAACCACTGAAGAACCGCTGAAGAACCAGACAGGGGCTTGACTGGTTCCTTATACACTAACGGTGCTATATAGCACCACAATCACACCAAAGAACCGCTGAAGAACCGCTGAAGCACCATTTTTTTTCTGTGTGTGCAGTTTCTCTCATAATGAGCAGAATTACTGTTGCATCAACACAGACATCAGTAAAATAAATTGATTCCTGTTTTATCTTCTCTACTGCAGGTTTTTGGGTCCTGCTGCAGATGAAGCCTGTCAGTATGTGACTGGAATTGTGGGTAAAAACCTGTTACTCCTGAGAGAGCTGAATCTGAGTGAACATAAACTAGGAGACACAGGAGTGAATCAGATCGCTGCTCTACTGCAGGATAAACACTGTCAATTCAACACACTGAAGTGAGTATCTTACATCATTTCACATGACTAGTAATGTTACAGTAGTATATTTTAATTCTCCTTTGAGTCTGACCCCACGTTATAAAGCTTTAAGAGCCAGGACATTTTTTAATATAGTTAATTATATTTGTCTGAAAAGAGATTCATATAAATCTAGGATGGCTTGAGGCGAGTAAATCATGGGGTAATTTTCTACCCCTTTAAGTACACAGAGGTTAGAGAACATAATGTGAGCACATTAGAAATAGCCAGTATCTTATTAGTGTATTTACCATTGTTTGCTTTTAATTAAGCTTCCAGCCTTCTTAGAATAGATTCATACTAACTTTTGAATAGACTTCAGTTAAATTTTGTCTCTTACTTCTGCTGTGAATGCCGAATGTGATCATGTTTACTCACTACAAACTGAGGATTGAAGACCATTTTAAAAACATTGACCACCAATGTATGTGGACAGGCATCCATGCCCTCACAGACTGAAAGAAAGGGCACATAATGCAAAATCCACTTTTTCATGTTGTTTTCAACATAAATATGTGTTGACGGTGTGTGAGCACAACCACCCTACAATGATAAAAATCCACCCACTTCTTATTTTTTAATCCCCATTAAAACAAATCAGTCTCATTAGTCCTGCTGTTTTGATTCTCTGAGCAGTGTGATGTCACATTGTTTAGGCTCCGCCCACGGCCGATGACTGACAGTCCTGCATTACCGTAGTTTCCGCTCTCAGTGAGTTGTTTGGTTGTATTGTAGATATGTATAGGTAGATGCCACATTCAATCACTCCAGATATGTTGTCATTACGTCCGCCATCTTGGAATGTTCTGTCGTCACTCACAATAATAATCAATGAGTTTCAAGATGCAACAACATTGTGCAGCATCTGGTTGTAAAAACGAATGAAATTTAAATTCCTGAGTAAATTGGATAAACTTTCAGAGATAAGAACATGTTGGTTTGTGGTTTTAATATGTATTAACTCAATATTACAGGTTTTTAAACTAAAGTATCTTTTAAATGTCTTGTTAGCTAACAGTTTTGTCTTGTTTTATTGTGTTTAGCAAAAACATCTTCTGAAGTCTACTATAGATATAAATATTCATACATGCATATAACTGCAGTTGCACCGGCTCTCAGGTGTTTACAGACATTCCTATATGGCGGACGGCTTACGTATAGCAGCCCTTGTGATCTTTAATGAAAATAATTATCCTTTTCCCTCACAAAAGCATTTTTTCTCTCGTCTGATGATGTGAGGGTGGTAAATCCTGTCAATCGCATGAGATCACAGCAATAGAAAACAATTATCCATTTTTTTATCCAATTTTGTTTTCATCCAAAATTAATTCCCGACATTTTGTCTTGTTTCACTCAGACATGCATCACAATAATAAAAATCACAAAATGTTGTATTTGTTGACTGTAAACTATAATCTTAAAATGTTTTGAAGTAGATTTTTATTTATGAACAGTTTATTTATGATTTTTACATGTTTAATGTTATTTTAAAGTGGTTCTATAGTTGATCCTGTATCTTAATTACAAATTAGAAATCATAAACCTTTTTTATTTTTTTGGTCTGACTAAAGATTCTCCAGGGTTGAAATGTAACTAGTATACTCAAATTCTTTTTTTTTTTTTTTTTTACTTATTGTTTTCAGGTTTTAGCAACATGTGTGTTTTGTATGTGTGTTTATGACTGTACACGTAAAAAATATTTTTGGGTGTTGTTCATTTTAATTGAAATGAGCTGAAGTAACATGTTTTGAGCATTCTGTAACAATTTCATTGTGTTCACTCTACCTAATATATTTAAAATTGAAACTGATTTAATTTATTTGTGTTGAAACTACATTAATATTTTTTTGTTGACATAACTAACTGAGCAGTGGATTTGTAGTTTTCAGCATGATTTGCAAAGAACTGCATGGTTGTAGTTAGGAATGAAGTTTTATTTTATGTGTTTTTTGTAAAGGGAAATACATGTTAGTGTTTAATGTTCAGTTATGCTGGACAATTTCTGTAATGTTGTTGAATTTTGTGGTTCCCATTATGCAGAAGAGTGACGTTTGTGCTTAGACTGTGGCTCTTGAGTAATAGATATATTCGAATGTCAGTACTGACACCAGTTTTTTCATATTCATTATTGTGTATAATTATGAGTGAAACTGCTTGTTTAACAATAATAATAATAATAATAATAATAATAAGGCTTTAGTGAATAAATAAATATATAAATAGTATATTTTGTTTGACAAATGTAGTAAAGTTAAGCTAACCCAAACTAGTTAAACCCAAAATAGAATTAATTATTCTACACTAGTTTGGGTTAGCTTAACTTTACTACATTTACTTAATTAATTAATGTAAACAAGCTAGATTGTGTTGACCCAACTAAGTAATTTTCATTTGAATGACATCAGTTAAATTGTAAAAACTTTTTTTCAGTAAAATTAAATAAGCAGAACTAATTTTCAGAACTATTTTTTGACTGTATGACATTTACTTATGATGTATTTATTCACACATAAACTTTACATGGATCTGATTCATTGTCTTTTCTCTTTCTGTCTTCAGTCTGTATAGATGCAGTATTACAGAGGAACAGTGTCTCATCCTGACTTCAGCTCTGAAATCAAACCCATCACACCTGAGAGAACTGAAACTGAACTGGAATCAAATAAAAAACACGGGAGTGAATCACTTATGTGACGTACTGAAGGATTCACACTGTAAACTGGAGAGATTGAGGTCAGTAACATTCACATACAAGAATCAAAATGATTAAAATCACTTCAACAGTTTAAACCAAAACACTATATTTGTGAAAAATTCTTCACCTTAATGATTTGTTTGTAAGATGATCTTCCTCTGTTTGTCTCTTTCTAGTCTTTATAACTGTGGAATTACAGATGTTTCTTCTTTAACTCAGTCTTTGACAAACACAAAAGCACTGCAGTTTCTAAAAGAGCTTAATCTGAGTCATAATAAGATTGGAGACTCAAAGCAGCAGCTCATTGATGTGCTGCGAGACTCAAACTGTAAACTGATGTGAGTAAACTTCACTTTCTGATATTAAAGAGATTCATTTACCTCTAATATGTGAACAAATATATGCTTTCAAATATTTGTGAAAAGATTTTATCAAATTATCATCAAGCTTCATTTCAAAGGGTTTGTGTCAGAATGAAATGTAAAGTTGATAAAAATGTTGAACACAAAGGAGGAAAGAGAACAAAAGCACACTGTCAGAGCTTTATACAACAACACCTGTTTTATTAATGACATCAGTAATAGTGAATCATTACAGTTTGAAATAGATTTGGTCAGATTGTAGGAAAACGCTGGTAAAATCAGTGCAGATTCCAGCTTCAGCTCACAGTCGTCCAGCATCACATGATCAATGTCTCTGTCTATTGTGTTTTTAACTTTGACAAGCAACACGTCACATTACTTATGTAAAGTATAATCAGGGTGTGAATTCCCTCTAGTCTAAATATCCCTACCTCTGCTGAATTATTTTTATCCCCAGACAAAATTTACACCCCACAAAGTCTGTAAAAAAATTAAATGACAAAATAAGTAAACATGCAAAGTGTCAGTGCCATGTGAAATGCATAGAAATTTTGCAGAGTAGACAAGAGATGGCAATTGAAAAAGCAGTGCACCGCTGTGGAGAAAACATAATGAGAAGAGTTTAAAAGCGACTGAGAATTGCATGTGAACAGTCTATATGATCTGACAAAACAACCTCTCATTTAAAATCCAGCCACGTCTGGTAGAACTGCAACAACTCAACGGTGTAAACCTGTGAAACATGCTTCATTCTGACAAGGCTTGTCGTAATATGCTCATGTTTATTGGAGAAACAATGACAGCTCAGTTAGTGGACTTCATCGTAAAGTCATCTGATAAATTCAGTTTTCTCATTGATGAGAGCAACTGTGTCAAATAAAACATGCCTGATCATCCACATTAGAATTCCCTATGAAGGTGAAATCTGCAACCACTTCTTTCAACTTGTTGAACTGCAGTCATGCAATGGGGCAGAAATCTGTAACCTCCTGTTAAAATGTCTTGATGCGCAGGGCGTCTCTGAAGACATGTTGCGCTCGCGGCTTGTTGGCTTTGCAACTGATGGGGCTGCTTCTGTGATGGGCCGATACAGAGATGAAAGTCTCCACGCTGAACAGCCTACTGTTCATTTCTCATTACTGATCCTTGCAATCGAGCAGAATTTATGTTCACAGCACTGTATAAAGCACATCCATACAGTTAGTTATACATGTATAACTTAAAAAAAAAAAAAAATATATGTATTATGAGCACTTCCTAAGTCGTTTTGCCTCTTTAGGACAAATCGCTTGATGTATTCTCCACCTGTAAGTCGCTTTGGATAAAAGCGTCTGCTAAATGAATAAATGTAAATGTAGGGAATAGTGAATGAGGGTATTTGGATTCAGCGAAACACTTCTCATCAATTAGCAACAACAAGTCTACTATTAACAGGAATCTCCTCCGGTTGGTTTGACGGTAAATACAGTCAGTAACTGAGGCACAAGCTAATAGCAGTTGTGTTTGAATGAATCGAGTGAGAGCGCGGTGGTGTGATACGAGAGAAGTAAAAGAAACGCCGGACTCAAATACCCGTATGACTGTGTGTTATTCTTTGTTGCTAATGACAACGGTTGTTATCAGGGAATAACACGCCTCAGAATGTCACGACTGACCAATCAGAATAGAGTATTCCAGGAGCTGTGCAATAATTTGTACTTTGTCCCACTGAACTCTGATTCTCTTCTCTTCTGTTCCACCTTACAGTGTAGATACAGATCCACTACCAGAAGTACCTGGTAGTTCAGTTGCAAGAAATACCTGGAGTTTAATCACCAAAAGACGATAAATGTTGTATATCATAATTTGAAGTGGTCTTGAGAGGAGCAGTAAACATCAGGTGAGGATCCACAGAAGAGCTTCACTACTGTGTCTATGAGGAGAAAGAAATGTGTGATAAATGTGTGAATTTGATCCATACAGGTGAAGAGACTCAGACTTTACAATCAAATAATGCAGCATGTGTGTTAGAAACATGTGATATTGAATGATTAATGTTGCTTTAGTATTCAAGCAGATGATTATTTTGTTTTATTTAAAGCTGGAACAGAAGGGGAAGAAGCTCAGATGAGTCTGTCTGGCTCTTCAGTTGAATAATATTTGTATTAAACTCATTCATAATAATTCAAGTGTTTAAATGTGATTGTCAAGTGCAGCACTTAAATGTATTAAAAGATCTAAAGCAAATCTACAATGTGAAATTTCCATTTTACTTAAATGTTCATTATCTCTCTTACATTTTATACACATTGTTATTCTGTTTAATTTTATATTAAGTTAACTATGTGTCTGTCTGTTGCTAATGTAGAGATGCACAATCACAAATCCTCTCATTACAACAAAATGGAAACAATGTAAATAAAAGATGGATTGAGCAGTTTTGACAGATTAATTGATTAAAACGAGAGTTTTCACACACAGTGAGTGTTTATAAATGCTGTGCCTTTTACTCACTGTTTGTGGAATTTTAATTACAATTTGAAGAAAAGCTTGTTTTTCATGAGACTTTGACTTTTCTTACATAAGTACGAAAAATGACAGAAATATATTTTTAAATGTTATAATGGTGATTGCTGGTCACTATTCTCCTGGCTATGATGGTAATTTAATGTCTTTTTAGATTTAAAAATAAAAGTTTTTGTTTGTCATCAAGTGTTTGTTTTCCTACAATTTTACTTTTAGTTTTACAAATGAGAGACAGTCTTTGAAGAATTAACACAAATATTGTTGGTCATAATATTAAAATAACATTTAAATTGGATAATATTCAGATGTTTAATCTTTGAAGTGTAGTGTGAAGTATTTGAAAGTGTGTCTGTCGTGTCGAGGGAGTTTTTAGAAAGACAATTCCAACCCTGAACACAGAGTGTAGCAGCTCCAGTAAAATGATTCATGAATTCCAGTAGATTTTTTTCTTTCTAGGGTCTTTAGACAAGACTGTTCAATCTCACCGCTGCTCATCTGCTCGTCACACAGGCTCATTCTTATTACAGAAATATGAATTTTTTTTTCTGAGATATCTGGTGTCAATCTTAATATTGGCAAAAATGCTAGTGTTAACTTTGAGAAAATTGTAAGGAATCCCTGTTAAGGAGGAGGTCACACACTGCGTAAAACTTTGTGAAGATCATATCGTGCTTCGCTTAATTTTCATGCCATTCTCAACAGTACAAAAGTGAGTTAAAAGTGAGTTTATTAAGAATAATAGTTCTATGTGGAGTATTTTCTCTAAGCATTTATTTAAACAGTTTGGTGGTGTCCGTTTTCTTTTTCTTAGATGCAAATTTGACAAAATACTCTTAAATGATCTGATTTTGTGCTGTTTGATTTTTAAACAACTTTTCTCCTTGCTCTTTTTTATTTGAAATAAATATCACACAAACAATAAATAAACACTTTTTAGACATTGGTTTGGGACAGTCAGCTGTGGGATAATGTTTTTTTGAGTATTAATGAGATATGTGTTAAATTAAAGTGTCATATTTCAGCTGTAGAATATTGTATTGTCATGAACTTTGTCTCTGTCAAAATACTTTCTCTGCTCAGAAATCAGGGCACTTGGTGTAAGACTATAGGAAGTTGTTACGAATCTGGTCGGTGTCCTGCGGTTCGCTCTCACCCTGTCACTATACACAGACTGTTGCATTGCACCCCGGACTACTACTCCCATCACCCATCGCGCTGATTGCGTCGACTCCTGTGGCCAATCAGGCGTGCTATAAAAGCCCCGGTCTTTCCCCATGCAAGCCACGGAGTATTGTTGTTGTTATTTTCCATTGTTAGCGTTTCCTAGTTTCTTTGTTCCCAGTGTTTAGTTCCCTCGCCTGGCCCATCTCGTTTCGACTGCTCGCCGCCTGCCTATTGGACTCTCGCTCGTGTTTATTGCTTTATTCTCCTCGCCCAGCCCCTTACGGATTACGTTCGCCACGGATCGACCCTCGCCTGTTTCACGGACTTCTATTGTGCATCGCCTTCATTATATCTGCCTGCCATTGTTGTTTGACCCTGCCTGTTCAACCATGTATCTGTCTCGTTCTTAAATACAAGCTCGCATATGGATCCGCTTGTCTCTCGTCTCACTCACTCCGTTACAGAAGTAAAGTCTCCAAATATTTGTTTTTAGATCAATTTGATTTAATTGATGAAAAGTGCAGGAACCAGTCAGTTAGATCTCTTTGTTAATATTTCTTCTCCTCATTCAAATATTTTAATGGGTAAATATGTTTCCCTCATTTGTGTGGAACATTTTAGGAAGGTTCTTAGTCATTACTGTATAACAAATCAAACTAGAGTCATTTTAAATATAAAACCTTGTGAAAGACTCATTAGAGCATTTTCAACTGGATATCGATTACAAATGCTCTTTTGGTAATTGTGAAAGAGAGTGTTACATTAAATTTCAGTCTAATCTTAAATATGTCATCAGTTTTACTTCATTCAAATGAATATGACTTTTCCAAAAGAAAAATATATATCGATTTGTTTTTGTTGTTAGGAAAATATTATATTCATAGACTAAATGGAGTAAATCATAACTGTGAAATGTCTCAAGAATAATCAAATTCCTTTGCCAAATTCTGTAGTATTTCCACTGTATGACTGTGCATGTATTGAGTTAGAAATTTCAGATTTTTAAGTCCCTTAAGGAAGCCAGATTATTGGAAATGAAATGCCTCTCTACAAAATACTTATTGTTTGGGTATAAAAAAAAAATGTTTCTTTTAAAACATACTAATATTCTTCATACTTTAAATTGAGAATTGTTTAAATACAAGTTCTCTATAAAATTCAGTCTTTCCAAATCAATATACAACATTATTAAAATCTCTCCAAATGAAGCAGATAAAGAAAGTATATATTTGTTCAAAGAAAAATGTAATTCCTTTTACATGTAAAAGGCTAAAAGGGCCTTTGTTAGATCTAGGACCAAATGCCTTGAAGCCAGGGGAGGAATTTCAGCAGACTTTCAATTTTAGAGAGAGAGAAAAAAAGCATGGTGACCTCAAAAGAATCTTCTCTCTATATGTGACTCTGGACCACAAAACCATAAGGGTCAATTTATATCTGAAAGCTGAATAAATAAGCTTTCCATTGATGTATTGTTAGGATAGGACAATATTTGGCTGAGATACAACTTTAAAATCTGGAATCAGGTGAAAAAAACAAACAAAAAAAAAACTAAATATTGAGAAAATTGACTTTAAAGTCCAAATGAAATTCTTAGCAATGCATATTACTAATCAAAAAATAAGTTTTGATATATTTACAGTAGGAAATTTAAAAAATATCTACATGGAACATGATCTTTACTTAATATCCAAATGAATTTTGGCATAAAAGAAAATCTGTACTCAAAATTTTGACCCATACGATGTATTGTTGGCTATAAATATACACATGCTACTTAAGACTGGTTTTGAGAGCCAGGTCACATTTATTGATGATTTATGTGTATATATCTTTTTTTATCCTAATGCTGTCATGACATTATAAACATGATTATCACTTTCTTTTTGTTCCTAAACTCTGGTCAGATATAAATAAATATGTAATTTCTAATGAAGTCGAAAGAAATTCACTTTAAAATAACTCGTTGATATTAATCAAGTAATGACTTTATTAGTAAGTGTAAAGAAGGGTTTCCATCATCATGTGGTTTTTGTAAGGAGTCAAAATTATTTTAAGTTTCACTGTTTATTTTTGATCTGTTTTACAAGTTTGTTATGAAAACTGATACAATGGTCTTGTGTTATTGGTTTATTGGAGATGAAGAATATAATTAAAATTCTTATTTGGTAAATACCATATACACAAAGTAAAATACATGTCTACTGTACTAAATTGTGAACTGTTTTCCACTGATTTAAAGATCTTTAATGGTTATAATTTTAATACAGAACAATCACAAAGTTGTTAAAGATAATTGAGGTATTGAATGAATGACTGTTTGTTTTTTATTTATTTTATTAGATAAAAATCTTTTTGTTTATGTCTCTATATTCTTCTGTTGTTAACTCATAAAAAAGGCAGGAAAATTGCTTCACACTCGTGTCCAGTTGGAGTCAGTGATGCACTAAAGCTGTTTGACAAACTTTGTCTGTGTCTGAAACCGTTTATTCAATGAGTAGATACTTAATATCAATAAGTACTTACTTAAGGAGCACTAAAAGAGTACCTACTCATTATCTCTTGAATGTTATTAATTTCTTTATTTAATGTGCATAATTTTTCAAGCAAAACTGGCTCAAATCTCTAATTTTTCTTGTTGAATTTAACTTTCATCCCTCAGGCTTATAAACAACAACAGCAAATGAACATATTTGTTGCATTATGATTAAATGAACATTACCAGATTACATTTCAAAGATGTTTCTGCTGGCGCCGCAGCTCCGCCATACTTCGCGGTGACGCGCGATGGCGGGAATTAATTTTGCAGAGATTCATGACCGTTTTACATTGTATTAATGTTGATTTGTTCAGAGAACACCGCTTACATTTTGCGTTGATTTGGTAGAGTCTGCGGGTAACGCTGATTATTTGGCGAACTAAATGTGGAACATGCATTGAATTCATCGCACTCACAAGAATAAGAACAGTGAACAGTGAAATGCAAACAAAATATGACACAATCCTGCAATAATTAAATATGTTAACTAAAACAAATATCCGTTATGTATTTAATCCCATTTTAATAACCAGTGTCTTTGCTGCTGACCTTCAATGATGCAGTTCAACCATAGTAATAAGCAAAAATTACTTTAGATTAACTAAAATTTGTGCTTCATTTTTTTAAGCTGAAGAGTGATCTCCTGCATAAATGTAGTTTTCCTTCAGCCCAAGGTGAATTAGTGTCACGGTTCACAGATCTGCCATGTTCTCACGTCTCGTGATCTGTTGGTTTGTCATGTGATCGTGTGCTCGCTCAGCTGAGCTGCCAATCAGTCCGGCACAGGTGTTTCCCATTACCTCAGCCTATAAATACTCACCTCATTCTCTCTCCCCTCGTCCGATAGTTCATCTGGATGTCGCGGTGTTGGATTGTCTTCGTGTGTGTCAGTCGTTGGTTGGGATTATCTTTGTGTTGGATTTCGTCGTGTCTTCGTGTCTGCACCACCTGGACTTCAACCACCACGGGACTCACGCCACTTCACCATCTGCCATCTAGCCCCTGCCTCACCCAGCCGAGAGATTTCTTCGTTTTGTGTTTTCATTTTGTTCCCACAATAAACCACCATTTTCACCTGCATTTGCTTCCTCCCTCATTTCATATCGTCACAGAACTATCGGACCACTCATGGAAGCAGCGGGCACCCCACAACCCACTCTGGAGGATTATGTTCAGGACTGCATCTCTCGGCTGGAGAAACAGGAGAAGTGCACGAGCGATGTTGGTTCCGCGATCCGTGCACTTGTGGGGCAGGTGTCCGAGTTGACCCAGCGTATGCAACAGCTGCAACTTTCCGCTGCGCCAGCCACACCACCCACGCCGCCTGCCCCTCTTGCTGCGGTCGGATCATCTGCCGCGGCTCTTCAACCGGAGCCCCGCCTTCCCCCGCCGGAGGTCTATAGTGGTGAGCCGAACTTCTGCCGAGCTTTCCTCACTAAATGCTCTATGCATTTCGCTCTCCAACCGCGCACGTTCCTTAGTGAGGAAAGCAAGGTGGCGTTCGTGCTCACCCTATTGACGGGGAGGGCGGCACTTTGGGGTACGGCGGTGTGGGAAAATCAAGATCCCTGTTGTGCCTCGTTCGCGGCTCTCTCTGCCGAGATGAAGAGGGTGTTTGACCGCGCGGCTTCAGGAAGGGAGGCCGCGCGGACATTGATGGATCTCCGACAGGGGGAGAGATCCGTCTCAGACTATTCCATCGAGTTTCGCACCCTGGCGGCAGAGTGCCAATGGAACGAGGAGGCGCAGTGGGATAGGTTCCTGCATGGGTTGGCTGATCGCGTCCAAAAGGAGATCTACGCCCTGGATCTACCCGCCGACCTCAACGGACTTATAGACCTTGCTTTGCGGGTAGACTCTCGTCTCTCCCGAGCCGAGCGGCGGGGATTATCCGTTCGGCTTCCCCCTGGGGAGGGAGTTCCACCTCGAGCCAGCGGCCGCGACGCGATCAGCCAGTACGACGAACACGAGCCCATGCAGGTGGGTCGAGCTCGGCTTTCTCGGGAGGAGAAGGAGAGGCGGAGATCCCAAGGTCTTTGCCTGTACTGTGGTGCAGGAGGACATTTTGCATTTAACTGCCCGGTAAAAGGGCCAGCCCGACAGTAAATTTGAGGCTACTGTCGGGTGGGATCTCCGCTAAGAAGACCTCATCCAGCTCGACCTCCACGCTCCTCCCGGTCAGGTTAAGATGGCAGAATTATGATCATCACTGCACTGCACTTCTGGACTCTGGGGCTGAAGGTAATTTTATGGACTACAGTTTTGCACTCCGTCATCATGTTCCCCTCTCTCCCCTCACCAATACCATCGCCGTCTCCGCACTCAATGGCCAGATTCTACCCAAGATCACTCTCACCACAGACCCCATCACTCTCACTGTATCTGGCAACCACAGTGAGAGTATCCCCTTTTACATCTTGGACTCCCCTCATGCACCCGTTGTTTTGGGACACCCGTGGCTAGTCAAGCACAATCCCCGGATTGATTGGCAGCTTAAGTCTGTGTCTGAGTGGAGCATTAAATGTCATGAGTCTTGTCTTGTGTCTGCTTGTCCCTCTGTTTCTACTTCTATGTTTCAGGAGAAGACGGTGGATCTGTGTAACGTGCCCGTAGAGTATCTCGACCTGAAGGAAGTGTTCAGTAAGTCTCGGGCTGCTTCTCTTCCTCCTCATCGTCCCTATGACTGTGCGATAGAGTTATTGCCAGGTACGTCTCCGCCTAAGGGCAAATTATATTCGCTCTCCATTCCTGAGAGAGAGGCTATGGAGAAATACATTTCTGATTCTCTAGCAGCCGGGTTCATTCGACCCTCCTCTTCTCCAGCGGGGGCGGGGTTCTTTTTTGTGGGGAAGAAAGACGGATCTCTGCGACCTTGCATTGATTACCGAGGGCTGAATAATATCACGGTAAAGAATACCTATCCTTTGCCGTTGATATCTTCAGCTTTCGAGAGGTTGCAGGGAGCGTCAGTCTTCACTAAATTGGACTTAAGAAATGCATATCATTTGGTCCGCATCAGGAGGGGAGATGAATGGAAGACCGCCTTTAATACCCCCAGGGGGCACTTTGAATACTTGGTCATGCCCTTCGGGTTGTCCAACTCCCCAGGGGTCTTTCAGGCACTCGTCAATGACGTGCTGCGAGACATGGTCGATCAGTTCATATATGTCTACCTGGATGACATATTGATTTTTTCCTCATCTCTCCAGGAACATGTGCAGCACGTTCGGCGAGTGCTCCAGAGGCTGCTAGAGAATGGGCTTTTTGTCAAGGCGGAGAAATGCGTTTTTCATGCACAGTCTGTTCCTTTTTTAGGGTACATCTTGTCGGCTGAGGGAGTTCGTGTGGATCCAGAGAAAGTTAAGGCTGTGGTGGATTGGCCAACTCCAGATTCCCGTAAGGCCCTACAGAGGTTTCTGGGGTTTGCCAACTTCTATCGGCGCTTTGTTTGCAATTTCAGCCAACTAGCCTCACCTCTGACCGCCTTGACCTCCCCCAGAACTACGTTCAGGTGGTCAGACGCAGTGGAAGCTGCGTTTGCCAAACTAAAGAGCCGCTTTGTTTCGGCCCCCATTCTAGTGACCCCTGATCCATCACGTCAGTTCGTGGTGGAGGTTGACGCGTCAGAGGTGGGGGTAGGAGCAGTCCTGTCCCAGCGTTCGGCCACGGATGACAAGATGCATCCCTGCGCGTTTTACTCACATCGTCTGTCACCTGCAGAGTCAAATTATGATATTGGTAATCGAGAGTTGTTGGCAGTCAAGTTGGCATTGGAAGAATGGCGTCACTGGTTAGAAGGGTCGGGGGTACCTTTCATTGTATGGACTGATCATAAAAACCTCGAATACATCAGAACTGCTAAAAGATTGAACTCTAGGCAGGCTCGGTGGGCATTGTTTTTCGGACGTTTTAACTTTACACTTTCGTACCGCCCGGGTTCCAAAAATGTCAAACCCGATTCTTTATCGCAAATTTTTGACCATTCCGATCGCCCGTCCACTCCCGAGAGCATTTTTCCAGAGACGCTTATCGTTTCAACTCTCACATGGGAGGTCGAAGCGAGGGTTAAAACAGCCTTAGAAGGGGTAACGCCTCCGGTCGCTTGTCCACCGAACCGCTTATTTGTGCCAGAGGAATTACGGTCCGAGGTTATTCAGTGGGGACATTGTTCTAATGTGGCTTGTCACCCAGGAGTTAATCGAACCTTACATGTGGTTAAGCAACGATTTTGGTGGCCGCTCATGGCTCGTGACGTTCGCAGTTTTGTCTTGGCTTGCTCAATTTGTGCCATTGGTAAGACTTCTAACAGACCCCCTGATGGGCTCCTTCAACCGCTGCCGGTCCCTTCGAGACCCTGGTCCCACATCGCGCTAGATTTTGTCACCGCCCTCCCGCCCTCCCAGGGCAACATGGTAGTTTTGACCGTGGTGGACCGATTCTCGAAGGCGGCCCAAATTACCCTCAGCCAAGGAGACGGCAGTGACTGTCGTTGACCACGTTTTTCGGTTACATGGCCTCCCGACGGACGTGGTCTCCGACAGGGGACCCCAATTTGTGTCCAAATTTTGGCAAGAATTCTGTAAATTATTGGGGGCTACTGTTAGTCTCTCTTCAGGATTCCACCCTCAGACCAATGGTCAAACTGAGAGAGCCAATCAAGATTTGGAGAGAACGTTGCGATGTATGGTCACCAGAAATCCTTCCTCCTGAAGCCAACAACTCTCAATGGTGGAGTATGCCCACAATTCATTACCAGTATCATCTACGGGCCTATCACCATTTGAATGTAGTTTAGGGTACCAGCCACCAAATTTTCCTAGTCTGGAATCCGAAGTCGCGGTCCCCTCTGCCCACGCCTTTGTTCAGAGGTGTCATCGCACTTGGACTAGAGCCCGCGAGACTCTACTCCAAGTGGGAGCACGCACCAAGGCCAAAGCTGATCGCCACCGGTCGAGGCCTCCCGTATACGTCGTCGGCTCTAAAGTGTGGCTTTCTACCAAGAACATTCTGCTCCGATCCGTGTCGAATAAACTTGCTCCTAAATTCATTGGCCCATTTCCTGTCACCAAGATCATTAGTCCGGTGGCAGTCCGCCTCAAACTTCCTCCAGTATACAGGAGGATCCATCCCGTCTTCCATGTTTCCAAAGTTAAACCCGTGTTTTTCACACGTATTAATCCGCCAGTCCCGGTTCCCCCACCGCCGCGACTCGTAGACGGGGAAACCACCTATTCGGTCAATCGCATTCTGGACTCTAGGCGGAGGGGACGCGGATACCAGTACTTGGTGGACTGGGAAGGTTACGGTCCGGAGGAGAGAAGTTGGGTACCTGCCAGGGACATCCTGGAACGGTTCACAGATCTGCCGTGTTCTCACGTCTTGTAATCTGTTGGTTTGTCATGTGATCGTGTGCTCGCTCAGCTGAGCTGCCAATCAGTCCGGCACAGGTGTTTCCCATTACCTCAGCCTATAAATACTCACCTTATTCTCTCTCCCCTCGTCCGATAGTTCATCTGGATGTCGCGGTGTTGGATCTGTCTTCGTGTGTGTCAGTCTTTGGTTGGGATTATTTTCGTGTTGGATTTCGTCGTGTCTTCGTGTCTGCACCACCTGGACTTCAACCACCACGGGACTCACGTCACTTCACCATCTGCCATCTAACCCCTGCCTCACCCAGCCGAGAGATTTCTTCATCATTCTGTGTTCTCATTCTGTTTCCACAATAAACCTCCATTTTCACCTGCATTTGCTTCCTCCCTCATTTCATCTCGTCACATTTGTACTTTGGTCCCTCTCTGCAGGTCATTCACTAGGTCCCCCTGTGTGGTTCTGTGATTTTTGCTCCATTCTTTGATCATTTTACCCCACGGGGGGAGATCTTGCGTGGAGCCCCAGATCGAGGGAGATTATCAGTGGTCTTGTATGTCTTCCATTTTCTAATAATTGCTCCCACAGTTGATTTCTTCACACCAAGCTGCTTACCTATTGCAGATTCAGTCTTCCCAGCCTGGTGCAGGTCTACAATTTTGTTTCTGGTGTCCTTTGACAGCTCTCTGGTCTTGGCCATAGTGGAGTTTGGAGTGTGACTGTTTGAGGTTGTGGACAGGTGTCTTTTATACTGATAACGAGTTTAAACAGGTGCCATTAATACAGGTAACGAGTGGAGGACAGAGGAGCCTCTTACAGAAGAAGTTACAGGTCTGTGAGAGCCAGAAATCGTGCTTGTTTGTAGGTGACCAAATACTTATTTTCCACCATAAATTGCAAATTAATTCTTTATTTATTTTTTTATTTATTTATTTTCCTTTTTGAATTTCATTTAATAATATATAACACAATGATCATTGAAATGTTCTTGTGTTTCAGGTACCAGTGGAGTGTATGAGACTCATCAGTTCATCAGTTCTGGTGAAAATGTCCGTCTGCCCTGTAATAATGATCTTCCAGACTGCAAATCAACTACATGGATGTATAATAACAGACATTCAGCAACAGTTGAACTGATTACTTTAGGGATAAAGAAGAAAGACATCGAGAGACATGAGAGACTGAGTCCGGGGTCTGACTGCTCTCTGAACATCACGAACGTCACAAAAGAAGATTATGGATTTTACAGCTGCCAACAATATGTGAATGGACGACACTACCCAGGAGCTGATGCACGTGTTTATCTGCATGTTCTTCATAGTAATTTTACAATTATGTGATAAATTTAAAATTGTTGGTTTAAACTCCCACGATGATTGAAAGAGTGTGATTTGTGTGTTATTTTGTGTTTCAGTCTCTTCATCATCCTCACAGACTGAGATCAGTGCAGGCAGCTCTGTGACTCTCTCCTGTCAGTTGTATTCATATTCATATACTGGAGTCTCTTGTGATGATTTGGGTCGTTCTGAGGGAATTCAGCTGTTCTGGGTGAATCAGGCTGGTGTTAAACTGACAATATCAGACTCCAGATATCAAATGTCAGCTTCAGGACACTGTATCAGTAATCTGACTACAACACTCCTGAATGAAGATGACAACAGAGAGTGGAGATGTGAAATTGTTCACAGAAATGAAGTCAAGACCTCAGCCAAACATACTGTTAAGATTTCAGGTAAGAAAACAATCTCATAAATCATTTTAAATCGTTATGATGACAGTAACACTAGCTGAAGAACAAAACCGAGGAACAAAAGCTTCTTTCAGTCTGACAGAAGAGAAACTCAGATCAAGTTTTACGGAAGTGCTGCTGTAAATAATGAATAAGTTGAAATTTGACAGCAAAAACTGTAACTTTTTATGTAATGTGATCATCAAAGTTGAAATATGATTGTTATATTCTACAGTATGATTCATCTGAGCTAACATTAATCTTTTACAGCTCAAGCTGATTCAGCGACAGCAGTGATTCCAGTCCACAATCCAAAATCAACTATGACAGCAGTAACTTCTAAACGAGGTACAGTCAAAAAAATATATAATAATTTTCACTGTTGTCAGCAGTGGTGGCTCGTGGGTTTTAAAATAGTGGAGGCACACTAATTCTATTGGTGCAGTCATCCCCGACGATTATTATTATTATTGTTATTATAATTATTTGCTTAACCACAGACAGAAAAACAAAGAAAATGACACACATACAGCAAGATAATGTAATTTCACTTATCTGGCCTATCACTTAAAGCAAACATCCATCCCTTCTTAAAAGCTGCTTGTTGTGCCATTTAATTGAGCCCCCAGTTGTAGCCTATATCCAGCTTAGACGTGTTCTCCCTTTATATTTAATTTAATTTGAATATCGCTACTCATCATAAGTACTTGGTACATTATCAGCGCAGCTAGAGACATTCACACTAGGCTAGCCTCCCTTGCAAGTGTAACGCCACGCCAGCAGAGGGAGCCCTTACCCATGAACTGACTGTTGCTGCTGCCTCGTTGGTTACTTCCTGTTTGGTGGCCATAAAAGGAGGCCTACACCAAACAGGAAGTGCGAAGTATTGTTTTGCTGTGCGGACTCTACTAAGCGTTTTCTCTTGTTTCATTGCCTTGTTTTTGCCACGGTTTTGTTTCATGTCATAGTTTTGTCTTGTTTTTGCCATAGTTTAGCCTAGTTTTCATAGCCTTGTTTATTTTGCTTATTTGGACTGCTCTCCGGTATTTGGACTCATTGCCTGTTTTATTGGATTATGCTTTTGTCTTGCCTACGTTTCACTGTTTGTTTGGAGATTGACCCTGCCTGTCTGACTACGCTGTGTTCAAATAAAGCTTGCACTTGGATCTTATACGCTTCCCACGAGTCCCGTTACAGCAAGGTTTCCTTTCTCAACACTCCTCAGCGCTGAAAGTCAACACTCGATGGTGACTGGCTAATTTATTTATTTTTTTTTTTTTAACCAATGGAGGCAAGAAAGCTCAGCTCTCACCCGGCCTCCCCCTCTCCTTCTCCATCACTTAGCAGTGGTAATTACATCAGCAGATTTGGCACATTTGCGATAGAAAAGTGGTAGTATCCAAATTCAGTAACATGTTATGGTATTACAGCTAAAAAAAAAATACACATTATTCAGTTCAATACAGACATGAACTGAAATTAATTGTGAATTTTATTAATATTAAATTGTCCTCTGTCATGTTTTGCTTTATGATGATAACGCTTATATGGTGACCCAGGATGCATGCATAATCAAGTTGAACATGAAGCCTCTTTTAAACACTATTCAGCTACGCAACATGAGTTTTAACAAACTCCTCAGCATGAGATACACAACCAAACTTCTGACCAATTTGCAGATCCTATACTGACAGGTAGTATAGCCAATAGGAGCAGTGAATACACTGCTTCTGACATGTGAATAGTTGAGCCAAACATAAGAATACTATCCCCATTGAACACTTGATATATATATTTTTTTTTTTTTTCTGAAAGGGCAACAATCCGCCCACACCCTTGTACAATCACAGATCCAGAATAACTCTGGGCTTTATCTATTGTCCATATCTGGTTCTGTAAGTGGTGCAAATGGGCAGTTCTTCAGTGTGGTTAGGTGTGTGTACAATGTCATTGTGTTGTGCACTGTTGGTTGGTGTTACACATAAATCAGCACCTTCACGCCTTACTACTACATCAGAACTATCATTTTGAGATTATTTTGTGTCCAGGAGGTGGCGTCTGTTTCATCGATACTCCTGTCCATCAGCAGTACGCATATGATACAATCTCTCAGTGGTAACTGCTCTGACGATAACAGCTGTCTTCCAGTATCCCTGCTCCTGTTCTCTAACCGTCTGTCCATCCTTGAGCTGAGACAAGAGTCTTGCCGATCTGTAATAGTAGCTCTTTTCGTGTTGTTGCTTGTGCAGCATTTTTGCTATGATATCCTTACAGTGGACAACCTTTGGCAGAAACTGCTGATTGGTATTGGGTAAAGTTGACCACAGATGGCGACTCATTAACAGCTGAGCTGGGGACTTGAATCCATCAACAGGGCTGTTGCGATACTCCAGGAGAAAGGTATGGGTCGCTTTTGTCAGCTTTGGCTTTTCCCAGCATCGTCTTTGTAGTGTGCACAGATTTCTCTGCTAACCCATTACTTTGTGGGTGGTATGGGCTTGTGGTAGTATGTGTAAATTCCCATGTTCTTGCAAATGATTCACACTCAACAGAGCTGTACTGGGGGCCGTTGTCTGAGATGACAACTTCTGGGATGCCGTGCCGTACACAAAAAGCCTTAGTTTATTATTACAGCAGCAGAGATTGTACTGTGGAGCTTGTCCAGATTTCAGAGATTCAGATTCATATTTTATTGTCCTCACAAGAGGGAATTTACTTTACTGTACCCAAGCTGTAGTACACACATTTCCCACAAAATACAAATGATACACACATATTTCCACCAAATACAAATATACACATATCCTGCACCAAAAGTTCATCAGCAATCTTAGAAGATTATTACCTAGGAGGTAATGCACCAACAAAACATAACTTTAAATTACACACTTCCTGGTTTCTGTGAATTTAACAAACTAATGGCAGAGGGTACAAAACTTTTCCCGACACATGCTTTTTTATGGGGTAACTGTTTATATCTACAGCCTGATGGAAGAAGAGTAAAACACAGATTGAGAGGATGGCTAGGGTTTTTTTTATTATAGTATTTGCCCTGCGAATGATGGCAGTATCAATAAGAACTGACAGATTAGGAGTAGAAAGACCAATTATTTTTTAGGAGGTATTAGAGGTTTTAAAATACTTATTTCTGTTCGTGCAAAGCAGCACAGTAAAATAACAAGTGACACAATACAGAATAATGGATTCAATGATACTGTGATTCAGATAAATGCAAAAGATATGGTTTCACTGAACCAAAGTTTACGTATAACCAGAAGTCTTTGTTGGCAGCATCTGTGAATGTCTGTGACATGATGGTCAAAAATTAGTTTATTGTCCAAGATAATACCAAGGTACCTGAAACTGTCAACAATTTTTACTGACTCACCATTGATGGATATCCATTGATAGGACAGTGAATTTATGCCGTGTATCAAAAATGAATTCCTTTGTTTCAGTAACATTGAGAAGAAAATGATTGTCTGTACACCATTGGAAAAAAAGTAAGCAACGTATTGATGATATGTTGTGACTGAGTCCTCACAACTAAGGAGGGCAAGTAAGTATTTGTAACATCTCATAATCTGGGAGGGTGTGAGACAGTCATTGGTATACAGTGAATAAAGAAAAGGACGAAGGATGCAGCCTTGAGGAGCTCCATTGTTAACAATGGTAGTTGTGGATGTAATGCTACCCATCCTTACTGCCTGTCTTCTGTCACTTAATAAACTGTGAATTCAGTGGATGAGGAGAGTCCAGGTTGTCAAATCTGGCATAAAATGTATTCAAATCTTCGGTAAATGAGTAAAAAATAATTAAATATATGTGCTTTGACTTTTGAAGTGGTTCCTGTATGTGTTCTTACTTTCTGAAAAGTCTGCCTGGTATTCATGTTACTCTAGTCCTGTTCCAATTTATCCTTATATGTGAGTTTTGCCTTTTTAATTTCATTTTTCACCGACCGGTTGATGTCCCTCAGTGCAGACCAGTCTTTAGGATGAAAGACTTGTTGTTTCTCCTTGATTTAAAGTTTTATTTGATAAGTCATCCTTCTTCTTCTTTTCGTGGTCGCCACAGCGGATCATGTGTCTCCATTTTGCTTTGTCTTCTACGTCTTCCTCTCTAACACCAACCACCCGCATGTCTTCCATCACCACATCCATGAACCTCCTCTTGGTCTTCCTCTTCTCCTCCTGCCCGGTGGCTCCATCCTCAACACTCCCAACATACCCCTCATCCCTTCTCTGCACATGCCCAAACCATCTTAGTCTTGCCTCTCTCACTTTGTCTACCAACTGTCCTACCTGTGCTGTCCCTCTAATATACTCATTTCTGATCCTGTCCATCCTCGTCACTCCCAAAGAAAATCGCAGCATCTTTAACTCTGCCACCTCCAGCTCCTTCTCCTCTCTTTTTGTCAGTGCCACCACCTCCAAGCCATACAACATCGCTGGTCTTACTACAGTCTTGTAAACTTTCCCTTTCACCCTTGCAGGTACCCTTCTTGTCCTCATTTCTTTAATTGTGCCCACCTGGTCCTCGTGTTCTTTCCTCCCTTTATATGGTGCTGTTTTTCCTCTTGTGTTTGTGGGTTCGTCTTGTGCCATAGAGATAGCTACTGACTTGCTGCTCTATATTTCCAGTCCTGTGCTGTTATTTGAGTATCCTTGCTGCAGTTTTCTTCCTGTTGTTTTTGGTTTTGAACTGAAGTTGTCTTACTTTACTTACTTTAATATTTTCTTTAGATGTTTATCAGTTTTTAGTCTAGTCTTGTTTTTTTTGTTTTTTTATACTTTAGTTAATTAGTCTAAACTTAATTGGTTGCTTTACTTTTTGTTTTGATTCTTTGCTTAACTCTTTTACTTTTTATTTTGTTCTTTTTTTTACCTTTTATTACATAATGATATGTCTCCTTGTGTTGTGCTGATTTGTGATGTCGTATGGTCTTGAATGGTGTCTTGTTTGGTCTTGTATGTTTGTACTGTGTGCCCACGCCCCCACCCAGTCCTGCTCTACCAGCCTGAGACTCCTTGTCTGTTGGTTCTCCAGGGCAGCCTGCCAACCAAGCCTGGTGCTGAGAACCTAATCTCTGATACTGGCCTGCTTTGAGTCTTGTCCCTCTGATTGCACGCTCAGCTGTTTGCTACTCTGATCGCCTCCCCATTCTTCTGCCTAGTTTTGCCACCGACTGGGACTGTTCTTCAGACCGTATCTCTGGAGGCTTAATTCTCTTCCTGCTGGTTGGAGCTGTCACAAGATTGTTCACCCCTCTGCACCCCTGAACTTGTCTTCAATAAATATTTGTTTGTCTCACTCACTCTGCATTTGGGTCCCTTCCTGCTGACCTTGACACTTCTATCACAAATCACTCCTGACACTCTTCTTCACCCACTCCACCCTGCTTGTACACTCTTCTTTACTTCTCTACCACACTCTCCATTACTTATGACAACTGACCCCAAATATTTAAACTCATCCACCTTGAACACATCTGCTCCTTGTAACTGCACTGTTCTGCTTCCCTCTCTCCCATTTATGCACATATACTCTGTCTTGCTCCTACTGACTTTCATTCCCCTTCTCTCCAGTATCCCATCTGTCAACCTGTCCATCACCATTGCAAACAAGAAAGTGCTAAGAGCAGATCCTTGATGCAATCCCACCTTCACCTTGAACTAGTCAGTCATTCCTACTGCACACCTCACTGCTGTCACACTGTCCTCATACATATCCTGCACCAACCTCACATACTTCTCTGCCACACCCGACTTCCTCATACAGTACCACAGCTCTTCTCTCGGCAGCATGTCATAAGCTTTCTCTAAATCCACAAACACGCAATGCAACTCTTTCTGGCCTTCTCTATACTTCTCCAACAACACTCTCAAAGCAAACATTGCATCCGTAGTGCTCTTTCCTGGCATGAACCCATACTGCTGCTCACAGATCATCACCTGTCCTCTCAGTCGGGCTTCCACTACCCATAACTTCATTGTGTGGCTGATCAACCTTATGCTCCTGTAGTTACTGCAGCACTGCACATCTCCTTTGTTCTTATAGATCGGTACCAGTATGCTTCTTCTCCACTCTTTAGGCATGCTGTCACTTTCCAAGATTTCATTGAACAACCTGGTTAAAAACTTCACTGCCATCTCTCCTAAGCATCTCCATGCCTCCACAGTGGGGAAAGGAGCAGGAATCTGTTTCGACAGCCTTGAAGATGAAGCGCTGTAGGATGCTGATCTCCTGGAGCACCAAGGGTCCTAAGATCTGGAACACGCAGATGTGGCCCTGGAGTAGGTGCTGAATGTCCTTAGCTTGGAACACGCAAGCAAAAGTACCTGAAGTGAAGGTTTGCTCGCCGGAGCTTAACCTTGTTGCAAATGTCTGTGTGTCTTCTGCCTCTCTGGGCTAGAGACTCAGAACTTGGTCAGTCCACTTTGTCTCTCTAGGATGGAGACTCAGGACACTGCATCTGTTATCTCACTGGATGAAGACTCTGAACGTAGATTATCTTTTTCCTCGCAGGCTAGAGGCTTAGAACATGGTCATATCTGTTGCTGCCTCAAAAGCTGGAGACTTGGACTTGGTATCTGTTGTTGTCTCACCTTTGCAGGCTGGAGACTCAGAACGAAGGTTGTTCTGTTAGTGTCCTTTCTTTATGGGACTCAGACTTAGAAAGAAGGTGATCTGTTGCAGTCCTTTCCCTTTTGGAACTCAGACTCAGAACTGAGGTTGATCTGCTATCGTCTCACCGGATGGGAGACTCAGAACGAAGGTGATCTGTTTCTGTCTCATCCCTTACAGAACCGAGACTCAGAACAAGGAGTGTCTTTTGGAAGGGTACCTTTATCCCTTTCCGATGAGGAGGAGATTGCAATTTGGCGCTTCTCCATTTCCATGCTGTGATTGGCTGGTTCCATCAGAGTCGGGGGGACACGTAGTTTCCCACCCTTCTTTCCTCCTGTGGAATTTATTTGCATTGTCCGAACACAGGGTTAGAAAAGTGTCACTAAAGTTTTACTGGTCCATTTCTCATATTCCAAACCATAACCAGAATGCATTTGGCAATGTTACGAACACATTAAGTCCAAACATGATGGAAAAAGATTGAACTGTCATGCATGCATTCATTTGTCCATTAACAGCTAAATTTGTGTAAGATGTTGCACTACACATAGCTGTCACCAAGAATACTTATTTCTCTAAATAAATATAAGATGTGTGTGTTGTAGTGTGCATCAGTTTTAAGGTTTGAAAACAGTTATGAATGGATTTGGATGGATCTCCATGATCTCTTTTAGTTTCACCCACTGCTGCTGCATCTGGAGGAGGAATGTTTATTGTCGGTCACAGGCCAAACCCTTAGGAATCAGTCTCAAGGTGGGTAAAGGGCACTAACTGCATTTTGACCAATAGGAAGTTCTGTCCTTTTCGGGCTTTGTACCAAAGGTGATCTTCTTGTGCTCTAAGAGATGTCTGGCTGTTGTCCTGGCATCTTTATCGGATGGCGTTAGACAGTTTGCTTATGTTAGTTCACCAAGATCCAATCAAAATGTAGCAAACCTCTGTCCACTATGTGGTCAGGGAGGGGCCTATAAGATCTAACAACATCTATCACTTTTTTGAGTGTTAATTCAGAGCTCACATTCAAAAGCGCACACTTTCGCCAAATGCATCCCGGACACAATGCAATCTCGGATCATCTCATCACTATTTGCATAGTTACAGTCTTTGATAAATAGACACAGATCTCTCACAAACTGCTCGAAGGGCTCGCACTCTCCCTGATAATGTGGAAATATCACATTCGCTTTGGGCTCAATGTGTGCTGTGAAGCGGTCATAATATGTGACCCTGGATCACAAAACCAGTCATAAGGGTCAATTTTTCAAAATTGAGATTTCTATGTCATCTGAAAGCTAAATAAATAAGCTTTCCATTGACGTATTTGTTAGGATAGGGTAATATTTGGCTGAGATACAACTATTTGAAAACCTGGAATCTGAGGGTGCAAAAAAATCAAAATATTGAGAAAATTGCCTTTAAAGTTGTCCAAATAAAGTTCTTAACAATGTATATTACTAATCAAAAATTAAGTTTTCATATATTTACAGTAGTAATTTTACAAAATATCTTCATGGAACATAATCTTTACTTCATTTCCTAATGATTTTTGGCATAAAAGAAAAATCAATAATTTTGACCCATACAATGTATTTTTGGCTATTGCTACAAATATACTCCAGCGACTTAAGACTGGTTTTGTGGTCCAGGATCATATATGATTTTAAGATCTTTGCTTCGTCTGCAGACAGCGACCATGTATTATAAATGTCTCTGCCCTTTTCTCCAACCTGTAGGAGAAGATAATGGTCATGTTTATATGGTGACTTGGGATGCATGCATAATCAGGCTGAACATGAAGCCTTTATTAAACACTGTTCAGCAATATGAGTTATTACTAACTCCTCAGCACGAGATACACAACCAAGCTTCTGACCAATTTGCAAATCCTATACTGATAGGTAGTATAGCCAATAGGAACAGAGATAAGTAGTATAGCCAGTAGGAACAGAGACTGCTTCTGACATGTGAATAGTTGAGCTAAACGTAAGAATACTACACTCCTCCCATTTTCACCTCAACATTTTGGGGAAGCTGTGCCTCCCCTGCCTCTCCTGACGAGCCACCACTTTTACTGCATCCTCTCTTGTCTGTGTTATTTAACAAATGCATGTAATCACTTTAGTTCAATTGAAAAAATTGTTAATTGAAAATTAAGTGTTATATTATGCATTTTGAGTAAGGGTAAAGACAAGTTTGTTTTTATTATTCAAATGTTGTTTCTGGACTTTTGAGGAGTTTGTGTTATGTTGAAGTTTTGTGGTTTTCATTGTGCTGAAGGGTGGAGCTCGTGGTTTGGTTGTAGATGATGACGATGAAACAGCCATTAAAGCTTTTGTCCAATTTACCTAAGTTTCTCTACTACAGCCATCTTGATTATACATTTTAGTAGGCACTACTTTGTAAGGAACCACTTGACACTGTTTTTTTTTGTTTGTTTGTTTTTTTGTTTGTTTGTTTTGTTTGTTTTGTTTTTTGTTTTTTTTTTCCATCATGTATCAAACCTGTAGTAGAAAATAGATGTTTTTCATGCTTAATGGCTGTTTAAAAAAATAAAAAATAAATAAAAATGTATACATATGTCACAAAACAAAACAAAAACAAACAAAAAAACACTTGTTTTAGATGATTTGTGAAAACTTTCACAATGCCATTTGCAGCTATCCATCATCCAGTGCTGTGTTCTTTTCTCAGCCTTGATGATATGTAGCACTGCAAGTTGTCATATTAGATTTAGTCAGATTTCTGTGCTCTTTTAATCTTTTACCCCACAGCACACAACAAAAGCAGCTCTGCTCACGTTGTTCTCCATTCTTCAGTTATTGATGTTTGTAAATGTGTGAATAAAGACGTTGCTTTCGGACACTTCAGAGTTCCTGCTGCCAGTGCAAATTCAACAGGAAAATGGCCCAAGGGGGAAATTGGTTTTCTGGAAATCACCATGCTGACTAGCTTCTAGTACTGATTTCTTAGAACAAACGTTACGCGGTGCAAAAGCGCCTAATGCATTATTAGTTAATTATTAGTTAATAGCTTTACAGAAAAAGTTAAAACCCTTGACAGACTATCAAGGGTTTAAACTTTTTTTGTAAAGCTGAAAAGAACACAACACTGCAGACAACACCCAGCTAAATGCTTTTATTATAGCTGCATGTTCGTGGAGTAAATATTTTTACTCAGCTTTTTAAAAACAATTGATAGCTGGTGTTTCGTATGTGTTCAGCCAATCAGCGTGCACTTACATCACTGATAGTTCCTATAGACCTGTTTTAGACCCTACTCTAAAGTTGGAGCTAATTTAGTTCCCTCAAACAGAGTTCCTACAAGTAAATACATCCTAGTTCCTGTGGTGCAAACTTGACAAAAAGTGGGAACTTCTGCCAATAGCTCTAGGAACTATGGAAAGTATGTGTGAAAGCCCATATTATTACACAAGATAAAGGGGAGAAACAGCAAAATGTGCAAAAAGTTTTCACAAATCATCTAAAACGTGTTTGTTTGTTTGTTTGTTTTGTTCTGTTTTGTGACATATGTACACATTTTTATTTATTTTTATTTTTATTTTATTATTATTATTATTATTATTTTTTTTTTTTTTACAGCCATTAAGAATGAAAAACATCTATTTTCTACTACAGGTTTGATTAAAAAAAAAAGTGTCAAGTGGCTCCACACAAAGCAGTGCCTACTAAAATCTATAATGGACCTTTATCTCACTTCCTATATCCGGTAAGCGAAGCAGTGTATCCCCACTTCCGGTCCCATCGCAACGCAATGAAAACTAATGGGAGAATCCTCTCTTTCCGTTCTTTTGCCGGTGTTACTGCAGTGTACTTGGCTGCTTTTATTCTAAACAATGACACACTGCCTCATTTTTCACAATTTCCTGACACAACACGGATGAGATGCGTGGGATGAATTAAGGTCCTTCTAAAATATTACGCGGGAACACTTTTGTGTGGAGTATGCATTTCGCAACTGAGGATGTTTAGGCTTACATATCTCATATCACCTGCTGAAATGTTCCTATTATTATATTTCTCTTTCAAATGTGCATTCTGAATAAAAAATAAATTTAACCTGCTACAGTCAATTTCGTCTTCTTATTAACAATGTTTTTCTCATCATATTTTATACCTGTTTACATTAAAATACATTTTAAATAAACACCCTTACAAAAATAACCATGGATTTACTATAGTTAATGTAGAAACCATGTTATGTTTTATTTTATTTTTCCACGGACTGATTTCCATTTGTATTGGCATAGTTTTACTACACGTACCATGGTTAATTTTGGTAAGAGCGGTATTAAAATAGATGAATGAATGCGTGGCCTTAAAGAAATAACAATGTTGAACATTTTAGCTAATTAATCTTAGACAGTATAACGCGTTGACAGCATGATTTGAGCATTAATTAAAAATTTTGACATAAATGTGAATTACATACAGTGAAATGACTGTGAATAAAAAATGACAGAATTAAGACTAAAATTTAATACAAATGAATAAATATGTTGATTCTGATCTTATTCATCAGGTCTCAAACACCGCAGCACTGATGCAGTGTGGTGAAATCACGCATGTTTATGAGCCATGGGTTTCTCAGATCGGTTCGTTGGATTAAAACTACAAGTTCCGTTGTGTTTGGAAAATTATGTGCACAGTAATCATCAGAATATCTCTTCGTCTGTCTCTGAAAATGTTTGGATTTTGAAATCAACCTGCAGATGCTCATTTTAACAATTTTTTATTCAACTAGTGATTACAGCATATTGAAAAATATACATAACCGGAAGAATCGATACACTGCTTCGACAAGCGCTTCCGGTGTTCAATTCCGGTGCGATAAAGGTCCATTAACCCTTGAACTGTCACCGTCTGCTCTGTGCCTAAGTTTACTTCACCATATTACAAATAAATTCTAATCTAATCATGACAAACTATACATCGTTGGAAAGGTCTAAGACTCCTAAATACATATATTACCATATTTTTGTGTTACAAAATATGTAGGAAAAGTAATAGATTAATATATGTCAAGAGTGCAACTTAAAAAATCTAACATCATAACATGAGTTCTGACCTTTGTCACAAAAGACTTTCTTTGTTTCCTTTTTCCCATCACACTTTAGATATCATATCATATCATATCATATCATCAGTTCAAAACTTAAAATCTCAAAATTCATCCTTTGAAAGGCATTTTAAAATCAGACATTGCATTACCATGGAAAATATACATCAAATTCATATTGCAGAATGTTTTCATTCATGAATTATACAAATTTAAGTCTGGATTCAAAAATGGGAGTGACGGTTAAAGGGTTAAGATGTCTGAAGTAGAGAAACTTAGGTAAATTGGACAAAAGCTTTAATGGCTGTTTCATAGTCATCATCTACAACCAAACCACGAGCTCCACCCTTCAGCACAATGAAACCACAAAACATAACACAAACTCCTCAAAACACCAGAAGCAACATTTTAATAATAAAAACAGGTCTTTACCTTTACTCAAAATGCATAATATAACACGTAACACTTAATTTTCAATTAATATTTTTTTTTTCAATTTAACTAAAGAATACATATATATATATATATATATATATATATATATAACCACACCCACACACAATTTAGAAAACTCTGCTCTTTAGTTTAAACTACATGGGTCATACAGGTCCTAATAGACGGTACTATTTCATAAATCAGAATAGCCTAGTATGTCCAATGTAGGAGTAATTATAATAATCAATAATGTCATTAATTCAGGACAAGCTGAAGGTTTATGGTTTCACTCTAATATAAAGAAGACATGAATTATACAGTAACTGTAACGCCACGCCAGCAGAGAGAGCCCTCACCCATTGACTCTCTGTTACCGCTCCCTCTGCTGCTTCATGGGTTACTTCCTGTTTGGTGGCCATTTAAGGAGGCCTAAACCAAACAGGCCCTTGCGAAGTATTGTATTGCCTGTGCGGACTCTACCAAGCGTTTATCCTGTTTCATTTGCCTTGTTTTTGTCTTTGCCACGGTTTTGTTTCTTGGTCATAGTTTTTCCTTGTTTTTTGCCATAGTTTTGTCTTGTTTCACTGCCATAGTTTTTGTCTGGTTTCATAGCCTTGTTCATTTGTTACTTTGGACTGCTCACTGGTATTTGGACTCATTGCCTGTTTTATTGGATTACGCTTTTGTCTTGCCTTCGTATGACTGTTTGTTTGGAGATTGACCCTGCCTGTCTTGACTACACTGTGTTAAATAAAGCTCGCATCTGGATCTTACACGCTTCCCTGGAGTCCTGTTACAGTAACATGTCTCTTCACATCAACTGCCACTGAAACACTGATGATGAAACACAAACTGTCTGTCATGTAATGATCAAGTGTGTAAATATGATGTTGTTGTCCTACAGTATTATGATCTGAATGTTCATCTTCTGCAGCTCCAGTCACTTCAACACTGATTCCAGTCAGCAGATCAAACTCTGAGACGACTTCAAGACAAACTACAGCAGCAGCTCCTGCACAAGGTTCATCATCACTGACACACATCAGCAGTCTCTCACTTCACTCATTTACACTTGTTTTGTCACTTGTCACAAAATGTCACACTTTACACACAAATATCTATAAATGAGAAAGAGATCACATTGGACAGAAAGATTCTTTTAAAGTGTCATTAGATTAATTTTTGGTAAATGGCAACCATCAGTTTCCTCCTGACACCTTGAGATTGAAATAACATGATAATAGATGATGAACTCATGAAGCAGCGCAAGTTCATTTATCATTTCTGTGATGTGAAGCTCAAGTATGATGTGACGATGATGATGATGATGTTTGGTTTATATGTTCATTATGTTTGAACTGAACTAACAGACATGATCACAAAATCAGAAGAAACTGAAGTAAGTAGGACTGCTGGGTCATTATTCAGAGGTACGACATGTCTTTGCATTATTCCTTGTTTTATACCTTTGATTTGAGTATGTTTTTTTGATTTTGTTGAGTTTGCTGCTCCTACTGTGATTCTTCTTCAGATCATCTGTGCAAGAAGAGCTGGTGAGTTTTTGATTCACATTGAAATGTAACACTTTTGTCATGAGAGATCAGTAAGTGATGTTTTATTAACAAATTTCGGGAGGAGCACACAGATAATTAACACGGCCAATTCATCATCAGCAATTACATCATCTGTCCTCAGCACAAGATCTTTTGAATGTCTTTCATCATTCAGTTCGCTCCTTTGCCATTATATCACAGGCCCAATTTTTCCCCGTACAAACAACATGACCTATACTCGTAATTTTCGGATCCTCCGCAGCAATCCGCCAACCCACAATCACTCCTTCACCATTTTCAGGTTTATTAAAAAAAAAAAAAAGTTGCTAAAAGTTGTTAAATAACGTCACAACATTGTTGGATGTTAATGTCATTATATAACCATGACGCAAGTGCTTAGAATGCACACTGAAATTACTCAAACCTTCCATATTTTTCCCCTGCATCTTACCTGTATTTAATTTACACACTGCATTTCAATAAATGGATAGATAAAATGGATAAGATTCATTTTTGTTCTGTGGATAAGACTAACAGTAGAAGAGGAAAGCTTCACTGTTGATCACAGTGGACAAACAGTAAATGAATAACAATAAAAGGTTCAAACAAAAAAAAAAAGGCATATCATTAATAAACAATTTGTTCAAAATGAACAAGTGCAACCTCCAACTTAATTCATATGTGAAGAGCGTACTGCTAGGCACCTCATTCAAAGTGTCTTCTAGCCAGCCAAGTGGCACATCGGCTGGTAATGTTAGTTTCATTACTTTACTTTTTTGGTTAAGGGAAAAATGCATGCTTTTATAAAATGATTGGCAACACTGCAGGCTACCTGGACATTTCAGCATGTCCTGCCAAAGCCACAAACCACTCCCCTTTCCCACGGCCTACAGCAACATCAGCAGAAGCAGGCACGAGGCTGCCTCCGCTTGCAATGCAGGCCCTCACATCTAAGACTTTCCTACTACTACCCTATCCCCTTTTCCTTTTCAGTTGTCTCCAGATCTCGTAGCACACGCTAGTGTGAGGCTGACTCTGCTAGCAGTGCAGGCTACACAGGCTCACCAGCTTTTACCCCTGAATGTCAAAAATCCCTGTGGCCTACAGCTACAACTGCTGAAGCAAGTGCGAATGTGCTTCCGCTTGCAACACAGGCCCTCACATGTCTTTTTCTCTTGTTACTTCTAACCCCTTTTCCTTTTCAGTTGTCTCCTGCTCCCATAGCAGATGCTAGCATGAGGCTGCCTCCATTAGCGGTGCAGACTACACAGGCTCTTCAGGATGTCACAAACCCCATTCACTTCCCATTATCTACAGCACTGATCTTTTCAGTGACCTCCAGCTTCCATAGCAGACACTAGCATGAAGCTGCCTCCGCTAGTCGTGCAGACCCATCAACAGACTTTTGCTTACCCTACTCCCAACCCCCTCCCCCACCCATGGTCTGCAGCCCCATCTTAAAACTCTAGTGTGAGGCTGCCTTTGCTAATGGTGCAGACTCTGACGCTCACCATTCTCCCTCTCTCCACCCCCATTGCTTCAACTATCACATCTGGAGCTTTCCCAAGCATGAGGGTGCCTCCACAACAGTGGTGGCTACTGGTCTGTCAAATAGGGGAAGCTCATTTTCGGCCTACATCATAAAATTGTCTGTTTATTTATTCACAAGAATGTGCCTTATTGTCATAAGTAAGTCACAATGCAAACAATCGTAAAAAAAAAGCTTTAGTTTTATTATGCAAAATATGATGTATTTTTTCTTTTAGTCAGATGCTACTATATAGTATAAATATTTTGCAATTTAAATAAGGTTATTATGGAGATTTATTTATTTATTTATTTATAAAGTATTTTAATAGAAATATAAGGTTTCATTATGTTATGTTAAAATTTTTCAAGATTACTATATATATATATATATATTTATATTAATTTATAGTCATCCTCCATGTTAATATTTAATGTAGTAATCTATATATATATATATATTGATTACTACATTAAATATTAACATGAATGAATGAATGATCGATCTAAAAAAAATATTAAACTCTGTAAAAGTGAAACAAGGAATGTGGTGTATAATTGTGTGAAATGTATGATGAAAATCAAGCAATTTCGCCAAGCAAATATAAAGAAATAGGTTGCAGCAGTTTTATTTCGACTGAACTTGAGAAATCCGCGATGGGACTGAGCGCGAATAGCTTCAGCGATTCCTTATAGTACAAAATCGCTGTCAGTCAAAAGGAGATGCAATCTTTCGACAGACCCTCCAATCATCACGCAGAAGCTCGGAGTCCAGGCCAGCCCACTCCTCATTTGCTCCTCATTCACCCCCAGAGACGCTGAGCGTCCGTGGGCGGGACATAATCGCAGCGTTTATCCAATGACCGTCTAGTTTCAAAGCACTGAAAAAAAACGTTCAAAGCAGCCGCATTGAAGTCAATGGACGCTGGGCTTCAACGGGGAAATGCACTGTGACGCTACGGGAATGTATGAGAAGAAAATCAAGTCAGCCGACCTGCTATATCTAACTGATTCTGAACGAACTCGTCTTTGAGATGAACGTTTTCTAACGCATTTTTAGTCAATAAAATGTTAATACAATAGTACATAATTTGACCATTAATTTTGTGACATTATAGGGGAAGCTGAGCTTCCCTTGCAGTCTTAAAGAAATCGCCACTGCTCCACAAATGGTTCTGGTCACTATCTTTCCTCCTCCTCCCCTCGCATGTTCACTCTTCCTTCTCTTCTTCCACCACACTCTCGCCTTGGAACCACCCCCCGTAGCCAGCAGCATCAGGACACAGATTTTGTCAGAAGCCTTCAGAAGCCTGAGGCCTTCCAGACCTATATGCAGTCAGACCGATTCTATTTCAAAGAAGCTCACGGAACCCTCCCTCCCACTGACCCCTTTTCCGTATTTGTCCGTATTGCTCCCGAAGGAGCCTTTTTTGTATTTCTCCACTGCTGCAGCAGTGTCTGCTTCCGCAGAAGCCTGCATCTCTATCCTCCCACTCACCTCTACTTTCCACTGCCTCAGCAGTACCTGCTTCTGCAGAAACTACTTCTCTCTTTTCAGATGCCGCAGCTGTGCTGCTACTACAAGCGATGTCCAGCATTCCTTCAGCCTTAAGTTATGCAAGGTTTGGGGTTTATTAAGCCCCACTCTGGCTGCTGTCCCACAATAATAGCATTTGTGGGGGAGCGCTCTGGGTCCGGGCTAAAATGCAGATATGATTACTGAACTTGGAGCCCTCTCCCAGACAGCACGCCAAATATGCATAATCTTTACTCAGTTTATTATATGTAAGTGTGAACTTGTGAAGTGAGGTTTTATTAACAAATTTCGGGAGGAGCATGCGCAGATAATTAACACAGCTAATTCATCATCAGCAATTACACTGTCAATCCCAGCACAAGAGAGAACCCCTATAAATAATCAAAGCAGTCTTACCTTCACTATCTCTAGGCTTTCAGCATCCCTCCACCACCCCGACTCCTCACCTTCATCCCGTTCCTACCCCAGCACGGGGGACAACACGGGGGGAGTGCTCTGGGTCTGGGCTAAAACCCTTCTCCCTGGTCAGGCAGAGTGTCTCGGGCTCGGGAAGGATTACTGAGCTCTGAGCCCTCTGCCAGACAGCATGCCAAATATGCATATCCTTTACTCAGTTTATTATATGTAAGTGTGAACTCATGGAATGCTTTTGTTGAATTATTTTGCAGGGAGGAAGGATTTGCAGCACCAAGAGGAAATGATGATGAATACAATATTAGAATAAAATACTCCCTACAAATAACAGGCCAGATTACAGCAAGATTTATCTTCATCTGAATGAATAATATGGATATTTGCATACAGCTTTTAATGATATTTGTTCCATATACATACAATATGTGGTCATTTTCTAACCTTGATTGTTACATTACATTACATTAAACCTTCCATAGAAGGCTTTCTAAAAAAATGTTGTAATAGTCCATGTTAACTGATAATGCAGCATATCTCTGTTAATTATCATGTGGATTATTTACAGATGTATTGTAATGTTTTCTGTTTGTTTGTTTGTTTTGTTTTTTTTATTCATTCACTGATCATTACAATTCATAGACAAATCCTTACTTAAGAAAATATATGAATTATCTTCCCCACATACATCATGCAGTAACATGTTTTTAAGTGAAGTACCATATGCAGAAATATAAATTCACAATTTAACATCATCGTCGGTCTTCAAATATGTGCTGAATACTTATACTTAATACTGAATACTTAATACTGAGTCTATTTCACAGTCTAAAAGTGTAAAGTAGGGTATTTATACATGATATTGGGTTAATAACTAAGTAGAAAAAAATAGTAATAATAATCTTATCCCTTAATATTTTCATTGCATTTATGGTCACATGCATTATAACTGTAAGAGCCATTTTTGTCCTTACTTTAAAATGTCATGTACGTGTGTGTCCAGTAGGGGTCACTCTAGGGTAATTGTTGTCAGAACATAGGTGGGAACTTTCCCTCAGGTAACAGGTGTTGCTGGAGGAAAGGTGCACACCGTTTTTGACTGTTACTCTCAAGTATGTATAATTGCAGACTGGAGATCTCCAAAATGGGGCGGGAACTCCAAAAGTGGGCAGATCCTCCAAAATGGGTCGGGGTCTCATCGTGCAAAGACTTTCACCATTGGCTCTGACTTCAGCCAGTTGTTACTGACTTACATTTCAAAATAAAACGTTATACATTAAAAATTGTTTGTAGTTGATCTAAAATAAAATAAAATATGCTATATAAATAAATATGCTATGTGAGAGCAGAGCCCCAACACTCGTGGCCAGTGGTGTTTGGACTGGAGTTTGAACCTCTGCTTAATGATATAAACGGGAATCACCCGCAAACTCTCCTGCGATCTGTCCCAGCGCAGTGCAGGGAAAACATTTTACTCTATCACTTTGTTTTAAGCAATGGGGGCATCCCAGGACTCGAAATTCGCAGGGTAGGATTGGGTAATAATGCTGGGTGTAACTAAAAAGTTCCAATTTTCCTGTGAGGTCCGGTTGGGGAGTTATGGAATGGCCCAGCGATCTCATATCGCATAATCTTATTAACTGTTTATCTGCCTCACTATTCAGCGCCAATCCCGCCGTGCAGTCAGTTTCACTGGTTAAGGTTAGGGTAAGGTGTGGGGTAGGTTTAGGGGTTAGCATTTATGTATCATAGTGTAGGAAATCAACACTGTGGTTGACAAAACCAATAAAATCTTTAGTATCAGCTGTGGGGTGGAGTTTGCGCTAAAGTGGATTGGAAGGAAAATTGCACATGCGTGTCATGTGCCTGTCTGTCAATGGGAGGAAGCCAATTCCTATTTTGAAGCGCCCACCCCGTGTTGGAGTTCCCGCCCCCATTTGGAGATCTCCAGGCTGCAGTTATACCCTTTCTCGTTACTCTAGGCCAGGGAGTTCAGCTCCAACCCTAACAAAAACTCACCTGCTTGTAGCTTGCTAGTAACCTTTTAATCAAAGGTGCGTTTGATTACGGTTGAAGCAAAACTCTGCAGGGCTGTGGCTCTCCAGGACCGACGTTCGCCACCCCTGTTCTAGGCTGTTGTACCACACTATGCTAGTTATTTGTATTGGTGAAGGACTGGTGGATTTATTGACTGTGTGTTTGGATTCTTGCTTACTTGGAAATGAAGACCAGTCACTGTAAAATAAATCTACAACATCATTTTACCCTCTTGTGTGGACATTACAGTTAATAGTAACCCAAGTGTGCGCGTCCATTTACAAGAACCGTCCAGCATCAGTCAGCTGCTTGAAGTACTAGACTCTGACACTTATAGACACATGTGCTTACAGATCACTGCAAACAATTACCAGCGTCATGAAACTATAAACATCTCAGCTTGTGCACTAATCAAGCTTATACTTGAAATCTGCAAATGAGTAAAATGAAAATTCCTCACTCTTACAACAAACCGAGGACTGCATGGGATCCTGCAACACAAATCTTGTGGCAGTGGATGGTTTTACCTTTACGCAGTCCCAAAATTTGGCGCATAACAATGTTGGTGTTACATAAACACTAGTTTTGCTGCAGTAGTCTGTCCCCACCATCACCACTGTCGTTTGGTTCTTCTTCTTCTAAAGTAGAGCTTAATCATATCAAAACCCAAAATATGTCATTTCTATATCCAAATACACATTTTACAGTCACTGTTATGCATATTGAAATGAAACATTTTACATTCTAGATGACAAAATAAAAGCTACATGATTCTACATTACAAAATTTCAGTCAAATGTAATTTCTGCAGTATTTCAAACCTTAAATGCATGGGGGGAAATCAACCCACAGCAAGAGTTTAATAGCAGCGAAATTTTGTGAAGAAAAAAAAAAAATGCGGACTTGGGAACCCTACTGTATCCCACACCAGCAGATTTGACTGATCACGGGTCTAGAGTAAGGAGAGATGACTGACTGCAGGTTAAAACTGTCTGAACTGTTCTCAGTTCTCCCACTTCTCCATAATCGTGTCACTAAACAGCAACTATATAGCAGGACTAAACACTCAACTGGTCAGATCAGAGGAAGTGAACAAACACAGGAAGAGCTGATAGTAGTGTTGGGTTCGAGTTCATCTAAGTCGAGCCCGAGTCAAGTCCGAGTCTTTAACCAATCGAGTCCAAGACGAGTCCGAGTCCAAAATGGGCCGAGTCAGACTCAAGTCCGAGTCCCAAAGGGCCGAGTCCGAGTCGAGTCCGTCTGAGTCCAAGGAGACACTACTGTTTGTCTGTACCTTAACATTGTTTTAATCCAGGGGTGCCCAAACTCGGTCCTGGAGGGAGGTGTCCTACAAATTTTAGCTCCAGCCCCAATTAAACACACCTGAACCAGCTAATCAAGCTCTTACTAGGCATACTAGAAACCCCCTGGCAGGTGTGTTGTGGCAAGTTGGAGTTAAACCAAGGACCAGGACTGAGTTTGAGCACCCCTGTTTTTAACCTTTACAACTAGAAAAACGCAATGTCAGTTGAAATGTAAGAAAAACAAACCTCTAGTGGATCTTGCCATTTTGATTTTTGATTTCACAACATCTCATAATTAATGTCCATGTTCTGCTTAGCAAACTTGAAGTCATGTAACAGAATTTATGGCTGATCTACGTAACGTGACATATTTTAGAGTGAAACAGGTTTTAGAATGTGAAAAATTATAGGGCGGGACTTGACTTTATTCATCAATGTAGTAAATATAGAAATTCAAGGGTGGGTGTAAAGGAGTAGGTATCTTGGTGAATGGGACCTTAAGAGCAGAAAATGCACCTCTTTTATTTCGGATTGTGGCTGTGTGTGTTTTGGGTTGTATATGACTTTTTCTTGAATGACAATGAGGTTGTGAGGGATAAACATAGTCTTTACAATGGTACACACTGTGTATAAAGCCCTACCTATACTTTCCATAAGTCACAGCAAACTCACACCTGTTTTATTTTTGAATGCATTTATAGTTACATTAATTACAATAAATTACATTATATAAGGAATAATTGATGGACCATTTAATTATTAGAAAATCAAGGTCGTTTTGGACCCATAAAAACTTTAGAATAAATATTTTTTAGAAAAAATATTTTCTTTCAAGCTAGAAACTGCCATTATGTTTAAATAATAATAATAATTTCAATACTGCAAAAAAGTAATCAACTAATTTAAGTAAAACATTATCAAGCTCAAGGCAAGTAAACACTCCAAGTATTACTTACAAGCAAAAGTATTATGTATGTACATATGTACATTAAAAGTGCCATTCCACCGGAAGCGAGCGGCAGGGAGAACTAAATGAAGATAAATGTTTTGGCGTGTGATGTGTTTATTGAACCAATCAGATAAGAGTAAATGGAGTCCGCGAGAGTCGTATTTGATTGGCTACAAAAAAGGTGGTGGCCCCGCCCTCCCCTTCACGCTTGGAAAACTCAGTGAGTAAGAGAATCGCGCCAAAAGTGTAAGCGCAGATAAAAGAAAAACGGAGCTGTACGTATCGGATTATTTCGGCAACTTTGTGTCCTACATACACAAGAAGTCATTTAGACATTTGGAGCAGTTTGTTTTTTACACATACAGATTGGTCCTACACAGTCAATCTGTTTTGCAGATCTTTAAACTGTTGTTTTCATGTGTAAATCACTGTTCACAGGCTTGCAGTGCTTTTGACCGTATTTTAGCGAAAAGAATGTGTGTGTGTGTGTGTGTGCACCTGGATGGGATCGATGCAGAACACAATACAGAGTATGGGACAACACACTTGGCTACACGTCATGTCACTTTCACTTTCGTAATTAAATCTGGATTAAAATTCTGTTATTTTAAAATTCTGTAAAAAGACTGAACTTAGTCCACTGTTAACTGAAGAGAGTTTAATGACACACAGCAGCTCACTTACAGAAAAAAGAGTAAATGTCATTTCACACCCGTCAGTCTAATCTGGGTTCAGAGATGATCTCTGCTCTACTGCAGTTAAACTGAGTTCTCACATGTTTCCAAACCTCAACAGTGAGATCACAGCTCTGAAACACTGCTTAAGGAAAAAATGATGACAGACATGTTTCACTGTTTGCTTTTCTGTAGCTGTTGGTAAACTATGAAAAGATAGATCTAGTTTCTTGTGTATTTGTGCAGTCAGTCACACAACAGCTCTTTCCTATTTTAAACATGTTTCTAGTGATTTCACAGCATTCAAGCTGAACTCTAATGATGTCACTCAGTATTTCTGTCACTCAGTGAGTAAAACAGCAGTGACTCCGCCCACTGTGACATCATGTGCTTCTGTTCACACTCGACTGACAAACATTCACAAACATTCAGCAGCACTTTGATCTGCTTTAGACTCGATCTGTCAATCTATATCTATCTACCTGTCTATCTATCTGAAATTCTGCCATTATTAAAAGAAAAGTTGGAGTTTATTGAGTCACCAGCTCATGTAAAGAAAAATTAGTAGCATATATTTTATTTGATTAACATAAAAGTTTGTCTAAGAAATTCTAGGCTACAAAGGCCTAACATAAACCATGGAGCACAGATGATAATCTGATGTCTCAGATGTCATAATCTAAATAATCTAAATATCTCAGTATTTTTTTGTTATTTTAATTTTAGGATCATATAACTGCATTCTATAGGCTCCATCACACAGTGAGTTGTTCTCCTGCATCATGTTCATCACCAATCAACTGTATGAATATATAAGATGACCTATACAGGTTAAATGTGTTCATAACTATCTTATTAAATTAATGTGTTAATTTGACATCACTAGTTAAATCATGCAACCAACTAACGGATGACTCTTTGTTTCTTAAACAGGCTGAACTAATGTCATTGTTAGCAGCTCATTTGAAGAGAAAAGAGGAAGTGTCATTTCACAAACCTTCAGTTTATTCTGGGTTCAGAGATGATCTCTGCTCTACTGCGGTTAAACTCAACAGTGAGATCACTGCTCTGAAACACGACAACTGCTATAATTAATATGATATTTTAGTTACAAATATGAAGAATGACAAATTAACCATTTCAGCTTTAAAAGAAAGCCTTGACTCTGAAATAGATACAAAAGATCACTGCAAAACTTCATAAAGACAGAGTTTGTTTGACTAAATGATGATTTCATAATCAAATATCAGCAGTAACAGTGTGAAGATCAGTCAGAATATGATGCTGATTCAACACTCGTCCATCATGCAGTGATATAGTGTCAGTCAAATAAACACTCAGCCAATCAGATCAGAGGAAGTGAACAAACACAGGAAGAGCTGATAGTATTTAAAGAAAGAGTTGTGAGCATATAATGAAGAGGAAGACTGACAGAAAGACAAAATGGCTGATAAGTGTCATTTGTGTCTGCTGGGACTGATCATTCTCTCTTCACTTCTCACAGGTAAACAAATCTCTGTTTTCTCTACAAGACATTTAGTTTAATTAGTCTGGGAAAGAGTTCATTTCAACATGATCAGTTTATACATGTGTTACGTAAAGAACATACTGGATTATTCTTGATGCACTAAAACTAGACAGATTCACACTCAAACATCTGATGCTGAATTATTTTCATATTAAGAGTGTGTTTGTGATTTCAACAGCTCTCTGATAAAGAAAAAAATGTTTATTTTGTTTTGAATCTTGTCATTTTTATGTTGGTATGTTTTTATTCTTTATTTATTTTTATTAAAATATCAAACATTCTTGTGTTTCAGGTACCAGTGGAGTGAATGAGACTCATGTGTTCATCAGTTCTGGTGAAAATGTCCGTCTGCCCTGTAATAATGATCTTCATGACTGCAAATCAACTGCATGGATCTATAACAGTCATTCAGCAGCAGTTGAACTGATTGGTGGTGGGATTAAGAAAAACACAGAGAGGCATGAGAGACTGAATCTAGGGTCTGACTGCTCTCTGAACATCAAGAACATCATAAAAGAAGATTATGGATCTTACATCTGCAAACAATGGACAGGTGTGAATGGACAAAAACAAGGAACTGATGCATGTGTTTATCTGCATGTTCTTCATGGTAATTTTATGATTATATGATCAATTTAAAAAGGGCAAATTGTTAATTTAAACTCTCATAATGATTGAAAAGTGTGTGATTTGTGTGTTATTTTGTGTTTCAGTCTCTTCATCATCCTCACAGACTGAGATCAGTGCAGGCAGCTCTGTGACTCTCTACTGTCAGTTGTATTCATATACTGGAGTCTCTTGTGATGATTGGATCCGTTCTGAGGGAATTCAGCTGTTCTGGGTGAATCAGGCTGGTGTTAAACTGACAATATCAGACTCCAGATATCAGGAATCAGCTTCAGGACACTGTATCATCACTCTGACTACAACACTCCTGAATGAAGATGACAACAGAGAGTGGAGATGTGAAGTTACTCACAGAAATCAAGTCAAGACCTCAGTCACATATACTGTCAAGAGTTCAGGTGAGAAAACAATCTCATTAATGATTTTAAGTTCTCATAATGTCAATAACACTAAGGACTATTAGTATCATTGAAGCAGAACAAATGGATGAACAAAAGCTTCTTTCAGTCTGACAGAAGAGAAACTCAAATCAAGTTTAATGATTGTCACATTCTACAGTGATTAATAAGAGCTAACATTCATCCTTTACAGCTCAAGCTGATTCAGTGACAGCAGTGATTCCAGTCCACACCACAAAATCAACTACAACGACAGCAGTAACTTCTACACGAGGTACAGTCAAAAAAAATAAAAAATAAAAATAATAATAATAATAATGATCTTTCACTGTTGTCAGTTTTACTGAATCCTCTCTTGTCCGTGTTATTTAACAAATGCACATAATCACTTCAGTAAAATCGAAAGAGTTGAAATAAAGTGATTAAAGTGATGAAAATTAAGTGTTATATTATGCATTTTGAGTAAAGGTAAATCTGTTTGTGTTTAATGTTCAAATGTTGTTTCTGGTGTTTTGAGGAGTTTGTGTTATGTTGAAGTTTTGTGGTTTTCATTGTGCTGAAGGGTGGAGCTCGTGGTTTGGTTGTAGATGATGACTATGGTGTTTGTTGTTAAAGTCTGTCCCTCGGGTCATTTTGACCCGAAACCTGATTTTAAAGATTTTTTAAAAAATCAGCTGTTGATCATTTTGGGTTGAGACTCCCGTAAATCGAGTGGATTTGAGTAGTTTATGGGTGTTAAAAAAAAAGTACTGTGCAATCTTTCACGGGTCATTTTGACCTCGGTGCTGAAAAATAATAGAATTTATCTTTTTTTAACTATACTAAATCTGACACAGTCCAGAAAAGATGCATACCAAAACAAGGGTCTGATACTGCAGAATGCCCCCAATGCAGAAAAAACTCTCCCACACACACACACAGGCACACACACTGTAGAGGCGAACCTCTGGATTGTTCTGGTAGACCCTTGAAAACTGGTGACTCCGGTAAGAGAGTAAAGGGCTCAGAGTTACATCCAAGAAAGCTTTAATGAGTTGGGTTTAAACAAGTCACGTTGGTGAGCATCAATGTATACAACCAAAATGTATTACTGTCTTTAGGTCGGGTGTGTGTGAGTGTGTGGTCTGAAATAGAAGAAAATTGTGGAAATTAGATACAAACAATATTACTGTATTTCTATTAACATGCTACAGATATTAAACATCCTGAATAACAGATAAATAACCATCAATGGTTTGAAATTCGCTGACAAATTCACAATTATTATAGTGCTACATCTCAAATTATCTTAAATTGGCTAACAGATCAAGATTTATACGTTATAATAACAACAACGCACTATTGCACATGTCTCTGAAACTAGCATGTTAGCTTCCCAATGTAGATTAACAAATCACGTCATAATGTGCAAATATACACTTACAAGATTAACATAACATCATCACAATAACATCAACATAATTAACATACATGTTTCTGCTAGAAAATGTGAAAATAAACTTACTTTTCTGCATGAACGCACACAGCTTTAAAGTTCGGATGCTCACCGTGAGCCAGCGCGTATGGCATATAAAGCGCAATGTCTTAAAGGGAAGGTGTATAGGTATCAGTATATCAGGAAGATATGTGCCCTTTAGTGGATAAACATGAAAGTGAAACTAAAGGGGAAGACTTTCCTACATTGCCGCCCCCAAATTTAGTACCTAAATTTGTAACTAGTTAGGAAAGTCTTAGTGTCCGTTACTCTTTTCTTCCTCATCTTCCCATGATGGCAACCTAACTAAACGGGCAACAGGCCGAAGATAAGTGCGTCCTTTCACTTGCACTTCTGCAGTGCGTATGCGATTATCTACTCCTGCATATGTTTTAGTTACCCTGCCAACAGGCCACAAAGCTCGGGGCAGCTGTGGATCGGCTATCATGACCATCTGTCCAGTACTCAAATTGGCAGTGTCCTTTTGCCATTTTTGGTGGGGCTGTAGGCTCGGTAAATAATGCCGGATAAAGTTTACCCAAAAGTGATCAGCTAGAATTTGGCTGTGTCGCCACCGTCTTCTCCCTAACAGATCACTAGATGAGTAGATTGCCTGTGGGAGAGAGGCATCCCGACGACCCATCAGTAATAGATTTGGTGTGACAGGGTCCGGGTCGGCCACATCTGATGAAACGTAACCAAGTGGCTTAGAGTTGAGGATTCCCTCAACCTCTACCAATACTGTACGCAAGACTGCTTCAGTCACTGTTCGATTGCCCAAGACTACCTGAAGAGCACTTTTCACTGATCGTACCTCTCACTCCCAGGTTCCTCCAAAGTGTGGGACATGTGGAGGGTTAAACTGGAAAGCAATTTCCTGGCCTGCTAGATGTTCTTTAAGTGGAACTTCTAATGATGCAAAGGCTTCCTGGAGTTCAGTAGCTCCTCCTCTGAAGTTTGTACCTCTATCAGCCAGTATCTCAAATGGCTTACCACGACGTGATACAAATTGTCTTAATGCCAACAGGAAGGCATCCGTGTCCATGCTCTCCAAAAGATCAAGATGTATGCAACTTGTTGTCATGCATTTGAATATGATGCCCCAGCGTTTCTCTGTGCGTCGGCCTATCTTAATAGTGAAAGGGCCAAAACAGTCTATACCAGTGGACCTGAAAGGTGGTTTGTACAGTCTTAGTCGTGAGGGGGGCAAGTCTGCCATCTTCGGAATTACAGGACTTGCTCTCCATTTTTGACAAGCTTCACAATTGTACTGGTGTTTCTTGATGGATTCCCTGCCGCGCAGGATCCAGTACTTGCGTCTGATCTCACCTAAGACCCGTTCTGGACCTGGATGTAGAAGCTGGTTGTCATATTCTTTGATTAAGAGCATTGTAATATGATGTTTAGGGTCTAGTATTATAGGATGTATTGTGTCTGGATCTAGGCCTTCGGCGCGGCGGAGTTGTCCTCCAACTTGGATTAAGGCTGTTGGTTGATATGTTTTTTTTTTTTTTTTCATCCCAGTTTTGGGTAGTTTTTGTGTTACAGTCATTAGTGTCTTTGTCAATCTCACTGACCGCTGAAACTATACACCCCTCCCCCTCCCTCCAACAAAACAACCCAACACAGACTTACTTCAGCTGTTGAGTTACGGTCAGAGCACAGGCTTTTTTCGTCCTCTACAGGAGAGAGCGGTTCTCATCGCCACCTGATTGGTGCACTTCTTCAGTGAAATAAAGGTTTGTATATTATTTTATTTCATTTATAAACTCTTTACTGTCTGTAAATGATATTGTTTGCAACACAACATACAAGAACAAGATTTCAGTCTGTTAAATGAGTGTTTCATGATGGAAATGTAATTTGTCTTGCATAATATAATTTTTTTTTCCATTATAATACTGAATGTAATTTATTTTGTTGATAAAGTATGTTCTCTAATGTCAGTACTGTTTGTTTATGGGCAGGTTATGGAGTCAGTCACAACATCTTTCAACTATGAGTCAAACATGAGGCGACGGCCTGACATTCACAGTTCCCCCGGTGAACAGCAGCTCATCACGACTCAGATTACTGTCACAAACACACACACACTGATACGAAGGAGACGAGAGGGGAGTAGTAATCCAAGCCAATGTTTTATTGACAAGCTTGTTTGATGAACAACATGGTGAAAAGTAGAATAAAGAGTTCTTAACTGAATGATGTTGTAAAGTTGAGATGACACAGAGTCCAGGTATTGAGCCACGCCAAACGTCTGAGAACAATGTAGAGATCCACATAGAAACAGCACAGAGTCCAAGGAAGCTAGCATGTGAACGGTAGACCAGACAATGAGAGCGTGTGCGAGTGTCTGTTATGTAGGGCGTGGCTCAATGAGGATCAGGTGCAACAGATTAGAATTCGGGTGATGATGAACGAGTGGGCGGTGCTACCGGAGGTGTGGCAGATGGAGGTGGCTGTGGTGAATGCCTGACAATTACAGAGAACAGTTGAATACACTTGAATGAAAATGTTTAAATGCTGCATTGAATTAAATCATTTCTAAAATTCTCATTAAACAAACTGAATGTATGTAGTGTTGTAATCTATGCTGTATTCACTCAAATAAATTCAATTTGTCTTATATTTTTGTCCTTATTATGAAATGTTCAGCTTTTGATTATTGTCTCCAGTAATTTTGTTTTGTGATTTTTAATTTCCAGCCCGTTAATATGTTTTTTCTTTTTTTTAATGGCAATTTTTAAACAGTAGTTGACTTAAACACAACAACCACATTTAACCCAACCAGCTAGGTCAAAATAACCCAGTGTTCTGTCTAATATTTACCCAGCGCTGGGTTCCCTAGTGAAAAAAAAATATGCTAAGTATACTTGCAGCCAGACTAATTGTCAGTATACTTCAAGTGTGTTACTGATTAGTTAACTTGAAGTGTGCTATTTTGGAACAACTAATTTTGTGCTAAGTATATTTTAGTTGTAATTATATTGTAGTAAAGCATAACTGTAAGTGTATTTAGTGTACTTTTATGTGCTAAATTGGAACAACTTCAAGTATACTTAGTATACTTTAAGTAAGTATATGCTGTAAGCTAATTGCATGCTTGATTAGTGATATTAAAGTGTACTTTGTTTGTATTACAAGTATATTACAAATTAATTAAGGGTGTCTTCAAAATATACAAGAAACACACCATAAACATATTATTTTTGAGTAAAAATATGCAATTTTTTTCCCCAATGCTGAATGCACTGGTTGTCAGGGTCATTAAAACAGTGTGAGTGAAATTCAATTGCCTTATTTTGTTAAAGCAAACTTAAAGGTAAAACTAAAGTTAATTTAATAATCAGTTTAAAGTAAAGAAAGCAAACTCTTACAGAGTAAATTAACTAACAAATATCAAGTAGGTTTAATGTCATTTCTAGTTAACATACTCCAGGACATTTACTAATCTTACTTAAGATTTAATAGTAAGATTACTTTATTAATTCTATTTACCTAGCAGTGTTATTTTGTGTTGTGCAAACATCTTAAATGCTGTTATTCTCAACATGGATTTAATCTGCCATTTTAAGCTATGGGAACTTAAAACATTTCGTGCAATCGGTTTCCACATTTTCTTTAAGTAAACTGAACGTATTTTTATTCGTTCAACCAGCATGAAATGAACTTAATACAAGTTTGAAATTCTCAACAGTTTATTTTTGTAAAAAACTTTAAGAATATCACAATAATAAAAATTAGCTTTTAAAACATCTGTGTTCTTATAATACTCTTTACAGACTTCTTAACTAAACAGTACTTTGTTGTCATAACATTATCTGGACCCACTGGAACACTGTTAAACAATAGAGCATTTTCAGAATGGCATGCAAACAGAACAGCAAAAATAAAATACAGGCCTTTAAAACCCATTCATGACAATTCTTCCCTCCATGATTGCCTTTATTGCATCCACAATGAGGGCATGTCCTCTGGTAGAACTGTGAGCAGGTCTACAACTGCTTGACTGAAGTCTGCATCCACATCCTAAGTAGAGAAATAAAATAGGTACAGTGTAAATTTCTTCATTTCAATACTGGAAATGTTCTAAAAGCATATATTGACAAGGAACTTTTAATGCTTTTAATTTATAAGCAAACTGATTCATATTGATGACCAGAGTGAGTGTACAATGATCTGTGCAAACATCAAGTACAAGGAAATGTAATTAAGCTTTAAATTATGATCACCAAAGAAAGATGACGAGATTTATAGTGTGACAGTGACATTTCACAATACATGATTTAAATCAGAGCAAAAGTGTAAATTATCATTTGTGTCAACTATTACTGCATGCCTTGTCTTGGAAGTCTTGGAATATAACACACAAGTTCCATGGACTAAATGTTTTGTACATTGTTTTCAACATTATAGATGTGAATTCACAGAACTTTTTTTTTTTTTTTTTACAACATGCTAAGAATGCTAAGAGCATTTTCTCTCGTGTTATGGAGTGATGGATCACACCCATCATTTACATGATTTTATCTTAAAGGGTTTGTTCACCCAAACCAAAGATTAAAATTAGCCCATGATTTACTCGCCCTCAAGGCATCCTAGGTGTGTATGACTTCATTCTTTTAGACCAATCCAATCAGAGTAACATTTAAAAAATGTCCTGGCTCTTCCACGCTTTCCATGGCAATGGGCAGGTGTTTCTGTTCAACAGTTCAAAAGGAGTGCAAGAAAGTGCATCCATCCATAATAAAATGTGCCTCACACATGAATAAAGGTCTTCTGTAGTGGATTGATGCATTTTTGTAAGAAAAATATACACATTTAAAAAGTTTTAAACACTTTTCTCTCACTTCCACTAACTGTCATACGTGCAAGCCTTTCCAGGTGGATGTTGTAGGACGTTTGTGTGCATGCGCTGGTGTAAATATGCTAGTCGAAATGTAAGTTTCGACTAGCAAAGAAAAGTTTGTTTACAGGAGCAAAGGAAGCAAAGTTTCCTTACTTTAGCAAAAGAAAACCAGTCTGCTCTTGGTTTATATTGAAATCCTCCGACATTCTTCTTTATAGATCTTTGTTTTGTACTTCTAATTCGTTACTGGTGTTTCATTTCGCTCTGTCCTGTGCTTCCATGTTTGTCACTAATCACCGGCGCATACGCACACGTACATCCTACATCAGCTGCCCGGGATGGCTTCTGCCTATGGCAGCTAGCGGAAGTGAGAGAAAAGTGTATAGTTTTAAATATGGACATTTTTCGTACAAAAACATATATTCGCTACAAAAGGCCTGTATTCACCTCTCGGAGCTGTGTGAGGCACGTTTTATTATGGATGGACGCATTTTACTGCACTTCATTAAACTGTTGAACAGAAACAGCCACCCACTGACATTATAAAGCTTGGAAGAGCCAGGATATTTTTTAATATAACTCTGATTGTATTGGTCTGAAAGAAGAAAGTCATATACAATAGGGCTGTACGATAAATTGCATGCGATTGCGCATCTTGTCAGTAAAGACGGTTATGTGATTACACAGAGCCTTAGTTCACTGACAAGCTACGCAATATCGCGTTCATACGCGCAGGTGAATCGCATTCGATTATGAACGCGATTTGCGTAGCTTGTCAGTGAACTAAGGCTCTGAGTATTAAATTCCGCTCCATCTGAATGCATGTGATAGAGATTTACTACTAATCACAGAACCATCTTCACTGTCGAGATGCACATGACAATCACATGTGATTTATCGTGCAGCCCTAATATACACCTAGGATGCCTTGAGAGTGAGTAAATCATGGGCTAATTTCCATTTTTGGGTGAACTAGGCTCTTTATTTCAAGAAGTTTATTTCAAAGTGTGTAATGATGTTTGTGATCACTCAACACAATTTCGCGAATTTAAAGCATTTACACCAATTTCAGTAATAAACTGTTTCACAAAAGACAAATATAGCATCTACTGCAAAACTAAAAAAAAAAAATACACAGAACCTTTGACAATTTTTCATAACCAGAACTATATTCATATTGAATAAAACAAAATGATGAGAGCAGAAAATCCAGTAATACTTACGAAACACATCCTGTAAAATTCCTGTGGGTCATCCTCCAGGATGACTGAAAGGCCCTGAAGTACTGCAGTGGAAACATCAGATGACTATGAAAAAATAGAGACAGGCTGAGGATAACAATCATAAGCAAATCATGATTTAAAGATGACAACTACAGTCAACATGATAAAGAAATACCTTTTAATTAACTTGATGTGAAATTTAAAATCCTTTTTTCTAGAAAATGTCAAAAGTGCAGAGTCTGTGTCCAGTGCTGCACAGAACTCAGATCCGAGATATGCGACTGAATCCTGCAAAGATCTAAGAACAAACATTAAGTGGCTATTAACATTTTGAAGGACACAATCCATAAACACACTTTTTGAAAAGGAATAGGGTTTTGAAAATTTTGGAAATGAAAAAAAAACAGGTTCACCCAAAAATAAAAATTAGCTATTAATTTACTCACCCTTATGCCACCCAAGATGTTCATGAGTATTTTTCTTCAGCAGAACAGCAAAGAAGATTTTTAGCTGAAAATGTGGCCTTTGGTGATTAATGAAATTTAAGTCAGAGACTGTCCATTTTTGGAGGGAAAAAACATATCAAGGAGCACAAAATTAATACCTGTTGCTCCTGATGATATACTGAGGTTTTATCAAGATGATCGATCTGTGGAAAAAATGAAATAAATGCTTTTAAGTCTCATTTACTGCATTCATCTTAAATTTATCTAAGTAGATCCTCTCTGCAAAGTATAAAACACAAATGTAAAGAATGTCTGTTATGTCACAAACATAGCACTTGTAACAAACATAAACTAAAGCATCTGAACTTACATTTCCACTGCACAGCAGTCATCAGCTGGTATTCTAAAATAATAAAAAAGTGTTATCCATCAATCAAAAATCAGTGAACAATGAACAAACAAACCAAATGTATAGAGTATTTTTTTCTTATGTAATGTAAATGGAAACATCTGGTATTTTAAAACTAAGATCGTTAACTTACATTTAAATAAGTTTCAATGTTATATATACTCTGCTTGAGGAGGTGGGGGTGATGGGTCTGCTAAAGACTCGTTGACAATCTCAGAATGCGTGTTGTTTGTTACTGCCTGCACATTACCGTAATTATCATACTAAGCACGCATACTATTTTCGTCGCAACCAGGTATTTCTAACAAATAATGCTACGGCTTGACTACAGTTCATAGTTGCTTTCAAAATCGCCGTGTCAAGTTAAAAAGAGTTATTTTAAAAGAACCCGTCTGAAGATGTAGCGGTCTTTTCCATCCGTTTCCATCCGTTTGTACACTGACCGGATTGCGCGCTCTCTAGCGTGAATACGGCCGTGTCTCTGAGCTCCTCATTTGAATGTGCCGCGTCCAGAATAAAATATCCTACAGTATATGCTAAGCGTTTACGAAATTAAAAACGATCTCCTCGTTTGAAGTGTTTTGTTTACTTCTCACTGAATTTTGAATTCTGCAAAACGTCACATGAAACAACCGTCGTTCAAATTCTCGTAACTTATCACTAGCACGAATGGATAACATAGTAATTAATAGACAACCAGGCAGCTAATTTTACAGATATGAAGTGGACATTAAGTTAAGTGGTTTGAACAGAAATCGCTTCAAATAATGTGCAGGGTCAACCGTGTTTGAGTTCTTTGAATGGGCTAAGATGTTCCACAAAACAACATGCAACAAAGTGCATAAAATCTAACCATCATAAGGACTAGCAAGCAAAAAATGAGACTTAAATTAAAAGCTTTTACCTTGATTTTACCGAAATAGATCCTCTGCAAACACCCGTTGAGTCTTCAGCCGTTGTGCTTCTGCGACGTGGGGGAGGGGCAATTGTCGCCCAGTGCGCATGCGTAACAGCATGTCTTGGACATTTTGAGTAATTTTACTTAAATTTCATTAGTTATGGGAACTATCTGTTGTAATATTTCAGCAATGAGAAAAAATTAGTAAACTCAACATTTTGGTTAAAATAGAGTAAACTTACTAGTATTTTTATAGCAAGGAATACTATTTGGTTTTACAGTCTAGAACACTTTTTCTAGTGTTCGTATGGTGTGCTGTTGGTATAAAATTATAAATGCATTGATGTACATGGACCCCTCTGTGACATTGTATCAATTTATTAAAATACTTAAATCACAATTACAAGAGTAGCATTTTGTATGTATGCATACATTTCATTTAATAATGTTTTAAATGGGCTTTAAATGCATTTATCATGTTTTATTACTTTCTGT